>PVKM010001465.1:0-77367 GCA_004027735.1 Carollia perspicillata
GAGTTGACTCATCACCCACTGGAAGACACGCCCCACATCTCTGAGACCTTTGCCTCCTCCATCCTGAGTTCCACCTGTGAGCGAGGAGGGCCGAGGACCGCCTTCCTGCCCATCACGTGCCTCCGTCTGTCCAGTTCAGCCGTCTAATTGCTAGAACGGACTTCCTGGGTGGGAACCAGACATACTTTCTACTGTGAGGTGGTGAACTTAAAAAAAAAGTAAGTTACATAAATAGTGAACCTTTTAAAATGTCTTTTACAAAAAAGGAAAAGGCACAGTCCCAAATTGAGATGACATGCACCGTGGGCACAGAGAAGTGACTGTACTTCAATAAGAGACCAACACCATTATCGGGTGCAGTCCCGACTCATGTTGCCTCGTCATTACAGAGGTGATTTTCTTCCTTTTTAGTTGGCACAATGTAATCCCCCGACACCGAGGCACTTCCATTTTTCCCCCGAGAGAAGCAGGAGTGATTAGCATGAATGATAAGCGAATTTGTCAGCCTTTCGTGCTGCACAGTCGCTTCCACCCATCTACAGGGAGACCTGCCTGCAGGCGGAAGGGCTCTGCTGATGCTGAGGCCTCTGGCTCTGGGGAGGGGCTGTTGGGTAGTGGTGTGCTTTGTCTTCTATTCTGTCATCGCGAGAGTATTAGGGCTAATTTAATATTTGCTAAGATATCAAAAACCCCTCTAATTGAATAAATTTACTCAGAAGCTGCATAGATTTGAATGGTCTTACGAGTCCTTGACGAGAAAAGATTGATTTCTTTAAGAGGATCCAGCCGCAACTTGCCTGGAGCATTGCACACATTCTTCAGGGGAACTGATGACCATTTTTCCTTGTCAGTCCAGTTGAAAATGATCCTCAGTAGTTCTATTTATCAGTGGGGAAGACTTGTTTAAACACATTCAGAATGCTGCCTCTGTTTTTATTGAATCTAATCCTTCTGTTTCCCTTGTTAAGAAGGTTTTAATATAAACACAACCCAATTTGTTCTGTGTGAGCCGTTAAAGCCCAACAGCCATACGAAGCACACCGGAATAGCTCCGCCATCATTCGTATTAGAAATGCAAAGCTGTTTATTTTTAGGACAGAATGATAATACCCCAGGAGATCGAAAGAAGAGTGAGGGGGAGCTCTGTTCACAGTTAAAACTAACTCAACTGAATTTCATAAGCCTAGACCTGAGGTTGCTCAGGATGGAGACCAAGTCTTACCTTTCTCTATAAACCCAGGTCCTGGCTCCCCCCCACCCCACCCCAGGTAAGCATGGATCAAGCTTATCGGACTTGCCGGGGCCACATTAATTACACTCTTTTCTTCCCAACCTGAGACAAAATGATCAACTTTATTAAAGATAAAACTGAATTAGAGGGCGTGGCTTCCCTGTGTGTCTAGAGTGACCTTCTTCGTCCTTCATCCTGAATTAGATGCAACGGGCCCCTCAGGCAGGGGCAGCTCTGGCCAACCAGAGGTCCCCCTACAGATGAGGGGCCTGCCCATGAGCTCACCGCGTGACCGAGATGCCCCAGAACGCATGCCCCCTGTGGACAGGCTGCCTGGCAGAACGCTCAGCTCCCTTCCCAAACCTGCGCATCAGGTAAGCCACACCCGCTCCCCCTCCAGGGAGGCTCAAATGGGAGCTGAAAGTGTTGCAGCTGCTTTTCCTCTCGGGAAGCACGGTGAAAACTGGAGACCTACACCGGCCGTAGTGAATGCTGGGTAAAATGGGGGAGAAATGTGGTTTTAAAATGACATGTTTTATGATCTGTATGGGCTTTGCTAGGGCTGGATTTTCAACTCTATTTTATTGTGGTAGCCAGAGTATAACTGTTGGCAATAACCCTATAACTAACTAAAATTCAGGTCATTACTCAGATCCACCTTTTGAATCTTCCTTCTGTGTCGATTAAACTGTGTTATGGTCAAAGGAATTACTAGATCAGACTTTTATGTGTACCTTTGCTTTCCTCTTCTGTTCACTGACATGATTTGGTGTAGTTTTTTTTGTAACCTGTTGCTGGGGCAACTCAGTAATTCTAAGCCTAGGCAACTATTTGAATCAGGACGCTGTTCTTTAGCGACCTTAATTGGCTGGAGAGAAAAGTCCTTGTTATGGTGCTTTCTATTCTGTTGTGGGTTTCAGAATTTCCGGATGTGTGACAAATATTAAACAAAAGATCACTTTGATTTGAGCTTTCGGGCTCAGATCAAAGTCGCCATCATCCAACACTGAGGGAGAGGTGATGAAACCAAGCACGGCTCTGCGGTGGCAAATTCAGATGCGCAGGCACGGCCGTCCAAGGGCATTTGCCAGGGGCCCCCCTGAGAATCAGATCTGTGGGGGGGATACCTGGATGCTGATGCTCTGCAGGCGACTCCTCCATGCCCTGGCCTTCGATTTTCATACAGTTCAGGTGATGTTGTCCTGGTGCTGGCTTCAGGTGAACTCTGGTTGCTCAACACCAAGATGCTAGAATTATGAAAGACATGAAGACCGCTCAAGGTTTAAAAGGTATTCTCTAAAAAAAAAATATTGGAAAGAAGGTAAAACCCCAGACCACTGGACTTCGTAGTCCTGGGGTTTTAGGGCTGGGGAGACTTCAGAGATCATCGACTCTGCCAACCCCTAACCCACTTCCTCATCTTACAAAGTGGGGAAACAAAATCCCCCACGTCTAGGGACGAACAAAACGACAACGCTCATCAAAACCTGAGCCAGGGCTAGAACTCGAGTTTTCCAGACTCTCTGTTTACCTTGATTTATCGCTGCTTCTCAAACGTTGGAAATATTACGAATATCCACAAGTCAGTAGAAGGTAGTGTGAATGCTCCTTAGTTACCTGTACTTAGCGTATAATGCCAGTTTGTTGGAATATTTAAGGAAGGTCCGCACTAAGTTGCAAACCACATGTTCTAGCGCAAAGCATGACTGTCCCTCGGTTCCAATAATTTCCTAGCTTTCATTTCTCTTCCCAATACACTTCATACTATAGTCACTGTACTAAGCATTCCAACCTCAATGGACAGATCACAGCTCAAATCTGGCAAATCCAGGTAAGAACTGGTCCACGAATCTGCTTCCTTGCTTGAGTGGACCCAGAACATAAATCCTTCAATTGGCCTCCACTGTTGAAGATTTATTTGTTTTAGGTGTTGTTTGGGGGGTCCTGGGGATTCCAGAGGAATGATTGGAAAGGTTTTGGAGTCACATTTCAAAGCCTGAAAGTGAAAAGGTCAAAACAAGGGTGAGAAGGGGCGGGAGGCCCCCAGGAAGGAAGAGTCAAAGACACCCTTCCTGCCACGCAGGCTACTGAAAAGTGTGTGCAGGTGACGGAAAACACCTAGGGGCATCCACGTTTGGAGCTAGATCTGGAAAGGCGTGAGGCGGTCTCCACCGGGCCTTCCAGGTTTCTAAAAAGCCCGTCAGCATTTACATCACAACTGAGAGCTGGACACCTGGGGAGCCACAGACCCAGCTCAGGGGAAAGGAGGGCGGGAAAGGCCAAAGATGCTGACAAGAAACTCATGACAGCCCCAGAGGGGAAAAAGAAGAAAAAAAAACCCACCCAAAGAGGCCCAGGAAGAAAGACTTCGCCAGGTGGCACCACTTCAGTTTAATTAGACAAAGGCTTGGGGGGTGGGCTGTGAGGTCTGAAAGCAGAGACACCTGGGAGTGAAAGAGAAGGGGGATGGTGGGGGCAAAGGTTGAGAAAAACAAGCCACCTGGGACTCTGATTGAAACTATCCCGCCAGAATAAGGTGTAAAGGAGGCAGGTCAAGGAGGCTGGCAGAAACCAGAGTGCAGAAGTGGAGGAGGGAGGGGGCCGGTGCAGGGGGGCCGGGCGTTGCCCGCCAGACTGCCTGCTGTGAGGCAAAAGAGGTCACGTGACCTGGGGATGACAGGGATGTTACCTCGAGAGTATCCTCAAGATGAGATTAGCAAGGAAGAGATGTCAAATTAGGAGGAATGGCAGAAAGCAGAAAAGACTACCCTAAAACTTTTTTCTTCATTTTTTTTTGCTATAAATATGTTTATGGACAGTATGACTTTGAGCCGTGTCACATTTTTTTCTCTCCACTTTTTTCTCTTGAAAATCTCTAATTTACGGAAGAGTTGGAAGAACAGTACACTCTACGCCCATACATCCTTCACTTTGATCTACAAATTAACGATAGCTCTGCTTTAGCTCTAGAGCTGCGTCCCGTTCCTGAGCCATTTTAAAACAAGTTGCAAACACTCAAGTGCTTCACTCCTAAGCACTTCAACATGCACGTCCTACTTTTAAGGCCGCTCTACTACTTACCTGGGGAAATTACCGTTAATTTGATTTAATATACAGTTTATATTCATTTTCCCCCCAAATCTTTCTTTCATGCTTTTAAAAAATCCAGAATCCAAAATTTGCACAGTACATTTGGTTCTGTCTCATTAGATTAGTTTGAGGGTGGCCTTTTTCGTGCCTTTATTGTTTTTCAGGACAGTGAAGTTTTAAAGTTAACTGACTAGCATACGCCATACTCTGGATTTGTCTGACTGCTTTCTCATGGTTCCAGTCCCATTAAATAGCTCTGGCATGAATAATGCACAAGAGAGACTGTCTTTCCTACGAGGAAGACATACCTTAAAGGTAAGCTTCCATCTCTACAGAAAATGCCGCCATTGGCGTGGCATTAAAATGAGTCGTTACTTTACAATTTTATGCTGATGTCATGGTTTCTACCAAGCACTTTTTTTTTCAGTAGATGTTTTGGTCACACCCAGATCAATAAAATAGCTATTAAGCATCCATTTATGAACTGAACACTGCATCTGATGGTAAGATTCCAGGCAAAGAAATCAATCTCATAGAGACACTGGATCCTAGGGCTTAGCTGTCCAAGGCACAGGGAACATGTAAAAAGCAGTTCCCGGACTGAATTCTGAAAGGAACCGGTCGTCAGAACCACGATGGGCACGTTGCGCCGGGCTCTGCGGCAGGAGCAGCATCCATCTTCCCGGAAAGCCTGGGTCACGGGGCTGCCGTGCGCGCGGCAGGGCCCCGCGGGTTCTGGACGCCAGATGCGGGAGTGGGAAAGCTGACAGTTTTGAAAATGGAGGAGCCGACTCCCACTCCCGGCCAGATGGTGAGCCACTCCCCTCAGCAGGCCAGTGGTTTACTTGAGGCTCCCTACATATTAGTTTCCACAGACAGATCCGCAAATTACATACAAAGTGGCTGAAGTCTAAAATCAGGTCACAGTCGCATATTCCTGAGATTGGTCAAAAGATGTATCTTATTTAATTCCAAAAATGGCTTGTGTGTGTGATGAAAAATTCAAACACACCAAAAGGGTTTATTGAAGAAAAAAAGTTAATCTGCCTGCCAAGCAAACACCCAGTCCTCTGCTTCAGAAATAACCATCTTACACGCTCTTCCAGGCATGTTCCTGCAAACACACACGTACCCGTACATATTTCAATACGCAAATTTCCGGAGCACTCGATACTTGCCCAATGTCTTTTCCTTCCCCGTTAACCATGTATTTTGGATATTTGTCCTATCGGCTTACATACAGAGCTCATGCTTGTTATGTACTGCACGGCATTCTTCTATTAGATACCAAAACTCGACTGGTCACCAATTTCCAGCGTTTGGTTATTATCTGTAACACTGCAGCCATCATCGTAGCAAGTACGCGCTCGTACACATCCCAAAACATTTGTCAGGTAAATTCCTGGATTAAAATCGCTGGATCAAAACGGGTACACATTGAAGATATTAACAGATACTGTGCCCTCCAAAGAGCCCGCCTCATTATACTCCAAATGACGGGAGGACCCGTCCCCTTCTCCCGGCAGGCCTGTGCGTGAACAGCACGGAGAGCACTCTGAGGGGTGAAACACGGCATCTTCCTTGTTTTTCCGAGTATGTAGATGTTTAAGAGGCTTTTGGGACTTCTTCTGCCTGTTTGTTGTTTCATATCTTCCTAGTGGCTTGTCTTCTTCTTACGGATATATTTAGACGGTTCATATAATGAAAAATTAGATCATGTCTGTCATACATGTTGCAATATTTTCCCTATTTTGTCAGTTGCCCTTTGACTTTGTTTATAGTATTTTTTTGTTGCTCAAATGCTTTAAAGGTTTTATGTAGTCAAACACAACTTTTCCTTTATCACATCTAGGCTTTGTGACTTGAACAGAGAGGATTTCTCTGCTCTGAGGTAATTAAGAAACAAAACAGAATAAAACTCCCCTATTTTTTGGTACTTCTCACACTTTAAATTTTTAATCCACGTAGAATTCGTTTGGGTATAAAGGGTGAGGTGTGGATTGGAATTTGTATTTTTTCCAGATGGCATTCAGTTGCCTTAAGTCCATTTATTGATTGACCCATCTTTTCCCCATTGCTTTGATGTTTGTTTTTCATCTTTCGAAGGTAATTATTCTCAATAAAAAGGCTAACTCAGACATCATTTAGTCCTGGTTGTGAAAAGTTTTCAGTTAGTTTATTCAATTTAGAAGCTACGGGGGGACAAATGCTTTTACATACAACTCTTACTCCATTCAGCGATGTGGAACTCCTTCTCCCTCCAAACTGAAGAACTCATGTATCATAAATATTGACAAGGGTTTCTCAGATGAAATTTACTTTCATTTCTAAACAATACGGTCGGAATTCCAAGTGTAGAATGACAGGAAGTTCTGGGCAAGACAGGAAAGGGGAACAATAGCCATCGGCATCATTGCCTGCAATTTTTCAAAAACTGGCCCTATTCTAGACAGCACTCCGGCTTTGTTTTTCAGTTTTGCTCGGGAGCATCTCCCAGGTTTCCCACTTAAACTCATGGGTTAGCTACAAGCAGCAGGGAAACACTGTGTGAGCTCATCATCAGCCCTTCCTGAGACTGCATCGAGCCAGCACTCCTCACAAGATAATCCCGGACCGGCATCAGCTGCTGCTGCTGGGATTAACCCCAGAGTACTGAACTGGCTGCTTCAGCTTCAGCAGGCCTTTAAGAGATCCAAACCTGTTGCTTAAAAAAAGGGGGCGGTGCAGGGCGCAGGGACTCCATGAGCCCTCAGGAGACACCAGTCACTGATCATGGCCCCATTTCTGTTTGTCCATCCTGTCCAATTCTGTACCACTAGAGTTTAGAGACGGACTTTGCACGTTGCAGGTAATCAATTTGTTGAGTGCAGGAAAGGAAGAATGGGTGGATGGGAGCGCCCAAAGGAATCTGCACCAACTTCCAGGACACAGTAGCAGCTGGTAACCGGGCCATTAACTCCCAAGATGGAACATGTTCACCACGCTGTACTGAGGTTTTATTCTGGGCTCGTTCTCCCTGACTGTTCAGTGAGAGACATGTTAAATAAAGCACTTCAGTCAGAAAAAGCCTATCTTGCTTAGTGTTCTCACGAAAATGAGTTATTTATTTTTGTATCACGATATAATTAAGAAAACTTGTTTTTATAGCTAGTTACCAGAAGACTCCTAATCGGAAGTTGATTGATGTACTCCCTGTTTCAATTAGGGACCACTCAAGGTTTCTTCCTTTCTCATTAATTACAAATATAAGTCAAATTAGAATAGGAACTCCTCCCTTCATCACAGACCATAGAGAGTGTTTTTATAATAGCCATGATTGCACTACTTTAAAGTGCAGATAATTAAAATCTCAGCTTGCTGCCATCCAACAAAAAAGTAAAACCTTCTCACACAGTATTTCAAGGAACCAGCCACTAAACTCCTCCTTCCACTTCTTTCTCTCTAGCATGCATGTACTGAGGACCTGGCATGTGACATGTGACCTGCAAGTGGCAGAGAGCAAAGTGAGCAGCTATTTTGTTCTGGTCAGTATGCATCAGCGGAGCAGGGCACACAGACAAGTAAACACGCATCTGCAGTAGGACAGGAAGGCCCTCACTCAAATCGAGACATGCAATGAATGGAGAAGCTGAGGAAGCCTGCTCATCCACCTCGGGTAGACTGCCTATAATTTGAGATGCACATTTATTTCTGCCTATTTCCCATTTACCGTGGCCATGGTCTTGAAGTATAATCATTTCTCCTCTAGGTTCAACTCCCAGTGCCTGTTTAAAATGCAAACAAACTGTTATTTTATTCATTTTCAAGGTGGCTCCTTTATAAGATACTGTCACTATTTATAATAGATATTCATAATGACCATATAGATATTAATAACAATAACTTGATCACTCATTCAACAAATATTTGAGTACCAAATACTTGAGCACATAGTGCTAGGCGTCAGCGTCAGGGCTCCAATGACTGGGGGCGCAAACTCCTTTCCAGGAACTTTTGTGTATTTTTATAAAATGACTATTAGACCCCCAAACAAGAACAAAGAAATGCGTAAGATGGGGGTTGGCTGGAAGTTGGTGAAGGTTACATGGGGGACTCCTGGTGGAAAGGAATGAGCAGGACTGGAACAAATGTCAGAGGAAAACATTATTCATACGATGCTCCATCCCATGAAGGATTTGAGGTGACTGACGAGGATACATACAGTTCAAAATGATTCAGTACATGAGTCGGGACAAGGAGAAATATGGATATTAACAGAAAGGTTGGAGTAAATCTACCATTTAGAAATGCACATGGAAATGCATTTAATTCATTGAGTCACTAGATGCCGAACGCAAGGGACTGCCAAACTGAGGAGTAACGCAGGTGAAGCCTGTCCAACCCACAGATTCCCTCCCCAGGCAGGAAGAACCTGGAGCAAAGACAGCTGAAAGGCATGTATGCAGCCACGGGGAGTCTGTAAGAATCAAAGGAAGGGAGAATCCCAGACTTGAGGTGAGACTATAATAGTGAACCCTTACCTGTCATAACGTTGAAAGGTTAAGGATCATACAAAAGGTTAAAATAATATGCTGATATCCTAAAATAATGCTCTCTATGCAACAACCAATCAGCAATAAGATGTGGGGCCCTGCTGTGGTCTTGTGGCTTTAGACAGGAGATGTGCCCTGTACGTGTGAGGGACACCCATGAGCGGGGTCACTGCTGCTCATGAGACCAATAAGGAAAAGGTTTAATTCCAAGGAAGCCTGGCTTAGGCATAGAAACACAAGAGCTGAAAGCGGTTAGAGTAAGAAGGCACCTGCAAAGAGGGAATGCCAGGACTGACCGACAATCTGTCAGACAGCCCCTCGGCGCAGTGGGAACTAAATCTTGTCCCATGCGTATGCCATTCTGGGACATTCTTCAAGGAGGCACCATAATAGGTGTCTGGGCTACAGCTCATCACGTGGTGTGACCTTGAAGTGAACAACAAGCCTCCTGGGGACAGCCAGACTCCTTAGAATTTGGAATTGGGATTTAGCCACTCCTGGCTAAAAGATCTAAGCATCCAGGCATCTCCATGAGACCCAGTGCCTTAGAAAACCTCAGTTTTCAGTCGTTCACAAGAAGGTCCCTTGCTGTGGGGGATTCACACATGAGGCCAACCTCCCCCAGCCTCATGCTCCAACAGGACTGAAGTGCCCTTCAAGGCCTAGGATCCCACAGGAGAGTCCCAGCACCCAGCTCACAGTGGTTCCAGACTCGCAGAGTACACCCGAGGCTCCCCACACCCTTCCTCCAGGGACGACCCCAGGGTGCCCTGGGCCTGGCCTCCTCCTCTGACCTGCTTCGCAAAACACAGCGCTGCTGCTCCTGGAGGCTCCCTGCGGTAACTTCCCACACTCACAGAAGAGCTCTAATAAGCGCAGTTCTAATTAGTATTAATTCCAATAGTTTTATTTCAAGTCTAGTCACTTCGAGTCAAAATGACATCTTAATGCCATCTCAGCACAGCGATTTGCCCAGAGTGAGAAGAGACCTTCGTTTTTGGAAAAGACTGCCTGATTTCAGACCACATCTTTTTTTAATTAAAATACATGGATTGTCTTCACAAACTCTTTCTGAATATTTCATGTGTTTTGAGCTTTATTTGCTGTACATATCTTCGCAGTGTGCATATTATTCAAATATTCCTAACAGATGGTCTCAAGTGCTACATATTACATAGCATTAAGTGAAGAGCTTGGTAAACAAATGAGTCAAGGATTAAAATATTTTACAGCTTATAAATCATGAAAGATGTTCAATAACAGTACATTACTTAAAAAAAAAACCCCTTTAAATGTAAACATAAAAACATGAAATGTGCTAAGGGACCTGTGAACGGTTTATGACGAATTCTTTCCTACACGAGGCGCTCATCCTGTATGGTCTCAGAGAGCATCACCTGCTCAGTCTGAGGGCGCCAGCTGGTGCGACCCCTCAGCCTGGCCTCTGGCCTCCTCCGGCCAGCTCCAGCTGCTTTCTCTGCCATTCTTCCCCCTCCCCCACCCCCAATTAACACCTCCATCACTAGGATAGGAAAGGAGAGGAAATTCGTAAGCCAACGTTGTTACTCTCTAGATTAACTTGAGCAAAATTTTGCTGAAAGACGTTGAAACCACGTCATCTGAGTTGAGGGTTCTGAATCCGCTGTGACTTTGAGGATCTGGTGCTCCTTTCATGAGAGGCTAATGCTGGCCACTGATGTTTCCACGGGGGGAAGGGGGGGTTGCATGATTAAAACAAAAAAAGGTTAAAAACCCAAACCCAACAACTTTCGCCAATGTTCAGATGTCTTCGAATCCATTTTATGCTGTTCACATTCTCGCCATGACTCCACTGAGGAATAAAAGCCATTAAATATTCTGGTGGGTGTTCTCTCTCGCCACGCTTATTTGAAATTATGTTACTTAACCTACTGTAGAATGACCTTCTCCTAATCATTGGGTGTTTCTACTACTTGTGCAAGATCAGGCAAGAGTTTGAAGTTTCATTCTAGATTTCCCTAGAAATGAAGGCTTGGCTCAGTATTTTTTGTGAAAAGAATGTAAACCTTTGATGAACTGTTTGCCAAAATGACTGTAGCTAGCAAAGTTACAAAGGGCCTGTTAAGTACAACCTCTCACCTACAGTCACAAGTTGGCTTTGTTATATTAAGGCTCACTACCCAACTTCACAAGTGTATTCAAAACTCTCTTCTCCCACATTCCGCACCTGGCCGCACTGGCTCTCGCCTCTTCTACACTGTGGTCTGTGGCCTCAGGTAAAGGCCTCTGGGAGGCTGGAGGAGATGCCCTCCATAGCCAAGTTCGAGCAAAAGGAAGGCATTCTGCAGTTTCACAATAAAGCCACGCACGGTTTCCCTTCTGCACAAACTAAACCCATCATGCTGATGAATCAGTGCTCTGTGCATCCGTATCCACTCTGCACAATGCAGGGCACGTCCCTTATGAACATTCTACCTCTGTGAAGTCTCATCGTGGAGATTAAGTTTCTCAAAAATACAAAATATTCATTAAATAACTGAAAAAACAAGGAAAGTTACAATAAGTTAAAAAAAAAAGGATTCTGTAAACTACATTGAGCCAAGAAAAAAGGGGGGGTTTCTATTTCAGTGGTTCTCAAATATGCACTTGACACACCCAGGGGGCTTGTTCACAGGGCTCTGACTGACTGGCTGTGGAACAGGGCCTGGGGATCTGCATTCTAACAAGTCGCCAGGTAACACCCGCCCTGCTGCCTGAGGCAACACCTGGCAAACCTGTGGTCTTCAAGCATCTATCCTTCTTCATCTGGCTCGAGTCAGACGAGATGTGGCAGAATTTTAAATGGCTAATGTATAAAATCAAACTTTGGAATCACTGGCCACTGTATTTTCAGTGAAAACCCATTATTTCATAACCTACAAACCTTATGAAAACACACCAGCTTTAGAGTACTGGAAATCACCATACCACACACACGACTTGACCTCCACAGAGCACAGTACTGGCATCACGAGCTCAACTGATCTTTGGGACGCTAGTAGTTTTCGTACGATTTTTACTGAAACGCAAGACCATCATAAATACTGAAAAATCACGCTCCCCACAGGAAGGTAGGTGACAGGTCCTGGGGTAACATTCGAGTACTCTAACCACTGGAGCAGGGGGACTGCAGTTCAGGTTACGTACCTGTACGGTTCTCCCTCCCAACAGCACCTTCACAGTCGCGCTCAGGGATGGGCACGCTGGAGAAAAGTCTTTTCTTTTCTTAATTGTAGTAAGAGCATTTGACTTTAGATCTACACCCTCAACACACTTTTAAATGTGCAATACAGTACTGTGGATCCCAGGCACGATGTTGTCCGGGGGATCTCAGGACTCAGTCATCTCCTGTAACCGAAGCTTCTCACCCACTGAATAATTAATTATTCCTCCTCCCCTCCCACAAGCAAGGTTTGAGCTGTGCTTCCGTCTTGCCCCCGCCACGTGGCCCTTGACCAAGCCAGTCTTTGAATAAACACAGAATCATTTGTGTGGAGGGAGAAGTAACCCACCACCCTGCTCTGAACTGTCCTTACCATGAAGACGAGGAGGAGGGGATGCGAGATGGCACCTCAGCACCACTGACTTGCTGAAGATGAGATTGGAAACTGGTGGCCCCCAGATTTTTTGTTAAAAAAAAAATCCAGAATTAGTTGCTCACATTTGGAAATCATATTTCACATAAATATCTGTAGTTTCAGTTTCTCTAGAAAGATCACGTTGAGCAGCCCTGGCCTGGCCTTCATTTCCATGTGGCCGCACAGCTGTTGCCCACTCTTAGTGAGAAGAATGGGCTCCCTAGGTTGCCACTGTCCCCAGGAGCCCCTCCTCTTCCACACCTGGCCTGCCTTCTCATCCAGCGTTACCTGCCTGGCCCTGTAAGCATTCCAGTTTGCAATCCCCGCCCTAAGGTTGCAACACAAATAAGATCTGCTGGGAATTGCAAATAACCCTTGGTCTCTGTCTCATGCTTTCATGTCACTCACCAGCGCGTAATGCAACGTAATGTTATAATAGTGACAATCTTACTCTGTTCTAATGTAGTAAATAAATAAATCATGTGAAAACTTGGGATACTAGTATTCGAACAAACTGGACCCTATCTGACATGTGTCCGTGACACGCTGTAATTGAAAACCTGATAGAGAAATTTGCTTCCGTGCTTCTCAGAATATATTCTGACTTTTGAATATGCCTCACAAATGATGAAACCACTGAAAATTTCAGAATCGAGTTGGAGGCTGTAAGGGCGGGTCAGAGAGAATCAAATACTTCTAGTCCACGTAATTATAGGTATATAAAGACGGTCCTTGTAAGTATTAACTCTGTCTGTCATAAAAATGTGAAAGTATGACATCTGTGTTATCATGTGAAATTATTGGGGGGAAGATGTAGAATGCTTGGCATCCAGGCCATAAAAAAGCCCACTGCTTTGAAAAACCAAACAGAAACATTTCTGGGACAGGCACTGCACTAAAACAAAACTTACATAAAAAATAGCCACTTTGCTTGAATAACAACTCTCTACTTCCAAATTACTCCACAATACCTTTGTCTCAGTAGACCAGGGGAAAATAAGCATGTGTACCAGGAATAGGGAGGAAGGGGAAGAATCCAGAAGCATGCTGGGGGAAGTGAAGGGTTAAGTTAAATGGGTCCTCCAGAACTGAGAGCAACTGGACGCTAGGGAGGCATTCTGGCCTGCGGAGAAATCTCTCCTTCCAAATGTGTATGACTAATGCCCAAAACTACTATGTATGGATCACGTCTCAAAACCGAGAATACAACGGCTTAATACACTGCCATAACCCACCCCCCGCCCCCATCCCAGGTCCTGAGATTCCCACTTGCCTTGGACAGGCGGGGGTGTGCATGGATGCATGAAAACACTGCGCGTAGGCCTTACATAAATACTCACTTGTTATTTACTACCAAACCACAGCTCCATCCCTACAAGGGGATATCTTACACAGAGGGCATTCACACCGCTGTTGCAGAATACCCACTCAAAGGTACTTGGACACTGGCCTCTCAATGGGTTTTTAGAACTCTTTTCATAGTGAAGGAGTCTGTAGATCTCACACAACACCTGCTGCAGTGCATCAAACAAGAGGCATCGCCAGTACTTTTAAAAGACAAGGAGGACTCTTGTATTAAGTGCATATGCCACAGTGTTTTATCTGCAATAAGAAATTAGACAACTGAGTTAAGATTAAACACTTTAATCAACTATAATAAATCAATATATTATATAAAAAGTCTGATCCATGCATCAGATTACATAAATTATATAATTGTCACATTATGCAATGCTTACATAGTTGTGAGTTTGTACCTGCAAAAACGTATACAAGTTACTAGAGCATTTTACTTAGTAAGTGTAATACTCTTCCGTTATAAATAATGCTTATATCTTTCAAATACCTGCTAAATATATACATTTCTAGATCTGCAGCATTTTTTGTACCTCGAAATACAAACCATCTGTGAGCTTCAAAGATTAACAGGCCCAATGGATCATTTGTTACAGACTTCGATTCCATGGTAAGAGTGGGTTTTTTGGCATAGAAATAAAATAAAACATCAACTCTAGCTTAATGCTTGGAGAGTTGCTATGCTACTTATTAAACACATCAGAAAACCCTTCAGATTCAGATTAATTAGTTAAGGTGCTACCTATTGCATATTAAATACTTCCAATAACTGCATGTGGGTTAGGAAAGTTATAAATCTGTGAAAATGGGGGCTTTCAACTGTGTGCTGACAGACCCTCGCATCTGTCCTCACAAACCAGCGGCGCTGCGACCCTTCACCTCCTACTTCAAAGAGGTCGAGTGAGCGAGCGTGCTTCATGTTCACTTACACACGCCCCAGCGACACCTAGCACGCCGACCAGACATACGAGTACACGGACATCAAAGTTTCGGCTTGGCTTACACACCCAAGGTAGGCAGCTTTTCCTAGAAAGCTCCAGAGGCAAATGAAAGCTCTAGTGTAACAGGTACTAGATATAGTGAAGACAGACAGTTCTTTTCTTTTCACATTCTCCTTGCTAAAGAACGAGCACCCTGGAGGGGGCGGTGGGCAGGGGGAGTGAGCGAGGGCACAGCAGAGCAGGGCGGAAAGCAGGGCTGTCACTAATGAGCGGCGTTTTACTGAGGTTTCCAGCCACGAAACCCTTTCAAATACGTGGCAACATTTTCACAGCTGGAAAGTTACAACGACATCTTCATTCACTGCCAAAAGCAATAGACGTGGTTATGTATAACCTATGGATAATACCACATTCATGGGGGCACGGCAAAACCAGGCTCAACGCAGAACACAGCAGCCAAAAGCAACACGTGAGCGTTTCTCGTGAGTGGTGACGCGTCACTCTATGTACAATGCTAAGACAGGGCCCTGGGAGTCAGCGAATGAAATGGAAGCCTAAGGGAAAGAACAGGATAGTATGTTCAGTATTTTTAAAACTGAATTTTAAAGCTGGGATGGGAACTGGTTGTAAAATAATAGAAATATTTTACTAACAGAAGTATATTAACTTAGGTTTGAGATAAGCATCAACTCTGATTTTTTTTTTTAAAAAGCCTCTTATTGGTGGAAGTATTTTTGAGCATGCATTTCTAAGCATAAATAAAATCCATTTATAAGCCTATAGTGTGGTGCATTATTTAATGAGTACCTATATTTTATTTCCATTTCTAAGCTACTAACAAAATACACCATTAATACTTAAAAGTTACATTTTGGAAAAACAAACTAAGGTGATTTTCCTGTCATTTCTTCTGCGATGCTAGGAAATAAAAATACTCTGTTTGCACTTCTGCCCAAACACAGGAAACACTGATATGTTTACTGGGGAGCTGATTATCACATTTTGTTTTTCAGTTTATTATACTGACAAATTATGAAAATATATGTTGTGTTCTAGATCATGAGTGAAACTTCATAAACATCCAAATAGAACATTTTTAGGCAGTGATAAATGCAGATTGAGTTTTCAATAGAATTCTTGTCTCAGATTTAAAGATAAAAATATTGGGTCACTTATAACTAAATCGCTTACATATGGATAAGTCTCATTCTTAACAATTTTTACACAAGCAAAGAATGTCTCCTTAAAAATGAATTTCCTTATAAAAAGAATAACAGTTACTTGAACCATACTTTTTAATGAGCTCTTTCACATAAAACATATCCCCAACACAAAACCAACATCTCAGTTCATTCTATAAAGAGCAAATTTGGCCAAAGCTTATTAAAATATCTGCAAATAATCTGTCATACTACTAAAAACACATGGATTTTGGTATTTTAAAAAAGTGTAAAACAAGCTTCAATCATACTAACAACAGAAAAAATAAATGCTAAGAATTTTTAAAATATTTAATAAATGTTAATTTAAAATGGTACCATTTAAAAAAATAATTACTAAGACTTCAAATGGGAAAATAAAACTCTACACCAGATTTTGAGGTTTATTAAAGAAATACATAAGAAGGAAAAGTTGGTAAAGCTATTTTTCCTTCTCCATTTCTTCATTTCAAAAAATTATTTTTGTACTGGGGAAAATCTTCATAATTTCAAAATGTACGCTCTTACAGGAAAACTAAAAAAAACTCAGAAAATATAAATAACAAGAGATTTTGGCTTATACACCGAATATAAACTTAGCCAAGTAGTATACGATTCAAAACATTAAAATGAGCAAAACTCTGATATCTGCTTTGTATTTCACTTTCAATGAAGTCTTAGTAGAGACACATATTAAACAAAAACGCACTTCATTAAAAGATCGAGAAATACATGTCTCCACATACAGGAATGTGTTTCATTTTAAGTTCAGAAGAGACAGATTCAGTGTTTCATAGCAAGTATTTTAGATTTTTAAGGTAAAAAGTAGCAATTAGTAATATTTTTATAACCAGTGTTTTTCACTTTAAGTTTCAGACTAATTTTGTACAAATATATAAAGATAATTCATGGAAGCAATCAACATTTGCGGGGGGCAGACCGATTTTAAAAAGCCAACATATAATTTTGTGATAAATCAATTCTTAAAAGGGTCAGTGAAGAATAATGTGTAACGTCATGCTAGTCAAGATCTCCTCTGCAAGTCCAGTCCTCCTTCAGTAACTGTTATTTTGGTTCAGGACCCAAATGCAACCATCTGTTCTGTTATTTATGTAACTGGACACCGAGCCTAATGCTTTATTCCCAGAGTCTGCCCACTGCTTTGGATTATCAGGCATCAGATGATCACCTACTCCCCCACCGAATTATCTTCAGCTTGAACTTCTTAATATTTTCTTTGCTAGTGATTTATAGGCATTCAGAATCTCAACAAAACCAATTGCATTAGCTTATCTTCTGCTCAGAGCTTCAACCAAACTCAAATGTTAAGATAAAAAATGAATTCAAGAAATCCATGCTGCTGTGAAGTTAATAAAGTAAAAAAGGACTTTGGAGCACTACTTTTGGATGAAGAGCAAACATCTGATGCAGGAGTGGTCCAGAGCAGCAGCTCATTTTGAAACCAAGGTTCACATCGGCAAGAGTGACTTGAGGCAACCTCCCTGGAGCAAACTGTAACACTGTAGTAGCGATGGGGGTTTGCTGTGCGTCAGCAACGCACACACGTGTTTTCAAGTTAAGAATTGGCATCCTAATTTTAGAGGCAACCAGTTGTTTTTAAATCTCCTAAAAACACATGTATACGTGAGGTATATGCACGTATTTTATACACGAATATACGTGAACTTATATTCACGTACATATATATGTGTATAAAATATGAAGTCTTTTTAAAAGTAGTGTTTATAGTGAGCAGTATTCCTGCAGCTAAACTGTCTACAAATTGAATGCTGGGAAACCAACCACAGTATCAACTGTCACATATCAACTGATAACAAATCTATTCCTGAGGAATAAGTCATGTACCTTTGAAGACATTTCTAGGCTTATGGGGGATTCACAGGCTGGCTCCAGCACCTAAGGGAGTCCTAAGGAACTGCTTACTGATCAAGAATCTGGCCCATTCTCACTTTTACACTTTAAAAGTTTAAATTACATAGCTCGCTTCAAAGGTCACTCTTGACAGTCCCTGCTGGTATTTGCAGGTAAAACAATTTTTCACAATGGAGAAGGGCATGTAATGAAATCTGGAAGTGTAGTTAGTCTCTTTCGGTAACAAGTCTTTCTTTTTTTTCCTGTCCTTTGCTTTCTTTCTCTCTCTTCCCTTCTTTTCCCCTCCAATCGTAAGCACGGTACAATTGGCTTCTTAACTGTTGGAGAACTTGCCGGCCTTCCTGGACGGTTCGTAGGGCACTCTGAGAATACTGGGGGTCTCCTCCATCACCCTCACCAGGAGGTTGTCGATGTAGTCCTCGAGTTCCCGGATGTGGGTGTCTTTCCTCCTCAGAAGCTCTTTGTGTTTCACGAGCTCCTGGAGCACCTCCTCATAGGTCAGGCTACGGTACCCCGCAGTGGCATCAAAAGGGTTGCTGTCCTAGGAAAGGACACAGGGTGTCACTTTAGTAGATACAGTGCCAGGAACAAAATCGGAATCGTTCTGAACTTCAACCTGTGGTTTTTCAAGCCCCAGTCAAGTGTCCCCTCTACCCTTGGCCGGGGACAACATGACAGCACACAGGACGGGTGGTCCGTGCTGAGGCCGGCACTCGGTCGGACACGCCCAAGTCTTTACTGTAACTCTGAACTCTCCTACCATCCTTTTTTACAATGCGGACAACATCCTAAAACAAGGAACTGACATATAACTTAAGATTAAGATACAATGTTCTATAATAAATATAACTAAAAAACCCCTAAAGATCTCTGAGAATTAACTTGGAGGAACTACAGAAAGCTACTGAAAACTACACACTTGGACACCGGTTCTCATGAAATCACCTCCATTGAACTGTCATTTAATGTTATGCCTTTTGATTGGAGAAGGTTACGAGAAGTGACAATACCAAATCTGCTTCTTGCTATGAAATGCTGAAGGCATTCAAACTTAAAGCAATAGGCTTCCTTATAAGAAGCTCCCATGCGAGTAACTTCTGCTTTAATTTAGAGGCAAACAGCTTTTTCTCCCTTGAGTAACTAGTTCATTTCCTCCTCATAATACTAATACCTATATATTTTATCTTATTTCCCTTTTTGCCCTGGTTATCAGGAAACTCAGAGCTCAACTATGATAATGCTGATATTTAGGATTAGTGTATCTACATTGTCTTCCATGTCACTATTGACTTATTTTGTAAAAGTTATTCTATTAATGAAAATTCTTTTTACATAAACAGAAATATAAACAAAAAAGAAGGAAAAAGGCACTGACTTAATTCATGTTCATTACACAACATTTTAACATTAAAAAATGTATTTCTCAGGAATGTACTAAAAAATAATGACATCTATTTACACTATACAGTAATTAGGTTTTTCATTATGTAAAATATAATGGCCAAATACAAAGTAGCATTTTAATGCCTTTTCATATGCAGTTCTATTACTAAACTCAACAACTTAAAATGGTTTTCATCACTTTCCTTCAAAACATTTCCATTTGGCTTTTAGGAAAATAAACTAAAATACTGCGGAAATTGCTCTTACTCTCTCAGACTGGAAGTATCTACTCTAAACAGTGGGGACGGAAACAGGAACCAATGAATGCAGAAAGGCCATTTTTCTTCCTTTTTTAAAAAAATAGGAATTAAATGTGTCTTGACTCCTTTTCAGGACCTACTTTAATTTGCTACGTGTCCAGAAGTTTTCATGAGCCAAGCCAAGCGGTAACTTCTTGTCCTCTCCTGCCCCGGGGCACCACGCACGGCTTTGCCGGCACTGAAGCTCAGGCCAGGGCACAGACAATAAGGTGTTGCCTGGGTTATCAAACCACACTTTCTTCTCCGGGACAATTAAAACAGTTCAGACTGGAGAAACTTTTCCACCTCCATGGGCTCTCTCAGGTTTGGTGGAGAAGCCACAGCTCGCACTGGGCAGAAACATTTAATGGGCATCTCCAACTGTGGGCTCCACGGGTTCCAAGGAAGAAACAAGGTTTCGGGCACAGTGACCCAACAGGTCGTCAGAGGAGCATGGCTGGAAAGTAAGGTTCAGGACAGGAAACAGGGAAAGGCTGCAACAGTGGGTTCCAGGCAGACCGTCAATAATGTTCAATGCCATTATTAAGGACCTATAGACTTACTGCTGTGGGAAAAAGGAGGGCACTGAAGGTTTCCAAAGACAAGAAGGAAATCATTACAGCTAAGTTCCAGGAAAATTAAAATGGCAGCGGTGGGTAAAATCATTTGGAGGGGCTGAGATTAGTTATAAAGCTGTTGGAATCTAACAGAGGAAACTTAGCGAGAGCCTCCACCAGACCAACAGAACAAAGCGAGAGAACGCTAAAGGAAGTGGGTTTAAATTCTGTAATGTAGGTCTGTAAAAACTTACTTTGTTTCAGCATGAGAAACTGGGAACAGATACAACTTTATGCGCTGTGTTACCTCTCTCCCTAAAAACATTTCAGAGTGTTGCCCTGCAACGCTGAAAGGAGGATCTGGGAGACAGTGTGGGTTCACTTTTTCTTCTCTTCTCTCTCAGATCAACTAATCCTTTTAAAGGTTAATTCTCAATACACATACTCTCCATGTATTTTATCAGTCATCAGTAGTTTAGAAATATACACATATTCTAATTCCTTAACCACATTCTTATTAAATAATTATTACATTAAGCAGGTTTCTATAGAAAAGATAGACATACAATACAGGTAAGTATATTTTTTAAATTTATTAAAACTACACTAAAGTGTCTCACTTTAACCTCAGTAATTCTGTGCAAATTTGAGACAGAAACCAACCAAGGCCTCACTTTCCTTATTTGATAAATGAGGTTGTCTCCAAGGTCCCTTTTAACTCTAAAATCTCCTGGTCTACACACCAAGTTTTCTTGACTATATTTTTAAAAAGTGGCAACATCCAACTGATGTGGTTTCATTTTCCTAATAAAACATTTAACGAAAAATAGGGATTCTTGTGAGAATTGCAGGGATTAATGACGTTACACTATATGGGATTCATTACTGATTGGTTGACTTTTATGTTTTTCTCTTCATTTGACATAAGAATAGCATGTATGAGTCTCACTAATCTTAATCAACTTATACATATATAAACGGACTTCTCCAAACTAAGTACGCAATGAACACAGAAAATCACTTTAGCACTACACACCAGGACCATCAGATAATACAACTAAAAAAAACTTTAACATTTCTCTAAAGACAAAGAGGAAGAAAGACGTCAAAAAAACCCTTATTTTGACATAGTCTAAATTTAATGCCATGAGATAAATCAATTTAACAATTTAATCTCAAAATAATCCATTATTATCCAGGAATATTGTTTGATACTTTATAATCACAATTTTAAATATACAGATCCATTGTTTGGCTTATTTTCCCCCTACAACTGTCTAATACTTACGTATTAGACATAAGTAGTATTACGTCTATACTATTATAGACAGATTTCCTGAAAATACATTTCTGACCTTTTCAATAAATTTTCCATTTGTCCTTTTATGTGAAAATTTCTGCCCCAAATTTCTGCATCAAGTTTCTAGGCAGGAAAACATCTTAGAAACACATGTACTATAAACTAAATTCTGAAAAAGAATATAATATAATTAAAAACAGTTTTATGCTTAGTTCCAGATTTTACCCCTTATTTGGAAATCATGTAAACCTTTTAATATTAGGCATAAGATTCTTAAATTGATAAACATCTATCCTTGTTTAGTGATATAATGCTACATAAAATAATAAAGATTAATATTAATTAATATATACAACAGAAAACTAAACCATTTTTTGGTCACAAAAAACTATTTTGCTTAAAGAGGGAAACTCTCAGGCAAATATAAAAATTGATAATTTTCAAAAGATATTTTTGATACTATTATTGGAAAAACATCTAAAATTGAGAAATGCCCAAACTGATAAAGACTCAAATAACCTCCAGTGGGAATCCTAAGTACTCAGTGTTCTTCCCTCCAGCCTTTTCGATAGCACATATGTTTTTAAGATGTCTTCTCACACTGAAATGTAATGTAAATTTTTCTTCTCTCTTCCCCTTTCACAACCAATCCTTTTTCATTCATACGCAACCTCTGTTAAAAATTTTCATATGCAGGTACAAGAAATCAGGGAGAGAATAGTGGAATTATTACATGAAGTTTTCTAATCAGAACTTTAAATACCACAGTTGTGCAGACGCCTTTGAGTGCGACCAGGGATCTGCTGTTACTTTATACACAGCCTAGCCTCTTACATCAGGAAATGGATATGTTTTTTACAATATTTAAATTGGAACAAAAGCAAATTATCAGGACTCAAAATAACTGAAGATTTAAAGAAAGGTTGTCCTGGTAACCAAATATTGGTGGGGTACTAACTGACATGCAAGGCAACCAGAGGGGAGAGAGAGGGAGATAAGATGAAGGCTTGGCATTCTGTGATCATCTCATTATTGTTCTAATGAGGAACTTTGCTCTGGGAATATCATCTCAGCTACTTTCACATCTTTTGTCCTACTCCCTTCATCTCCCTTTCAGTCCTTAATTAGGCCTTAAAGAGCTCGCACTGCCCTTTCAACTGGCTACTGCTCCTGTTTAAACACTGCGCTCTCACCGACAGGTGTTGGCACTAGCATGTAAGACATACGAACTTAATTACAAAATACTATGTCCAGAAGGGGGAAAAAATAACTTGGTGGATGGCTATTATGGGAGAACTTAATGTAAATTACTTCAAACATCTTATAATCTTCAACATAAAAATTGTTCAAATACTTTTCCTCTAAAACGATCAGTATGAGGATGAGCTTTCTCCTCTTAATTGTATCTTGCAGTAAATTAACAACACCTAGTAATCCTTTAACTGTCATTTAGAATAGTTAGTATTCCGGAGAAAAATAATCACACATCAAGGATTCTTTTATCACCTTTAAATCCTTTAACTAAAACAATTTTCACATTTTATTTCTTTAAAGAATTCTAAGGATGCTTTTACAGAAATAAATTACAAGATTTGGAAAAGTACATTTACAAGCACACAGAAATTGTAATTAAGGTTACTTAATAAACAATCGCTGCACATTAAATCGATTTTTTGATGTTGCATTTTGTTTGAGATTAAGTAATCGCCTGATAGACTTCATTTTACTATCTGATCAAAGGCTGACTCCATGCATTCTGACATTTCTCGCCAGACTGCCATATTATAAAGACTTGAGTATTTATGAAACATAAAAACTTACAAATCATTTGCATAAAGCAGCAAAAACACAATACAAAGTCCTCCGCTTCTATGTTTTCCACAATTTTAAAGAAATAACTACATTTAGAATGGTTTATACACTATCATGGTTTATTCTGGGCATAACTCATTATAGAAAATTGTGACATCTTACTGCTTTAAAAAATTCTTATTATACATCTGGATCACACACTTTAAGGACAGATGGTTCAAACAGCAACCGCTAGCATCTTGGAATAAAGGCTCTATTTCTGTTATTCAGTGAGAGTTTGGTTTTCTACCAAGAACATGTGCCCAAGTTTTTGTAAAGTAACCTCTTCCCTGGGTTTAATATATTTAGAAGTGACTGAAGAGGCAATGGAACTCTGAACAGACACAAAACTGGATTTCAAATAACAATAAAAAAGAAGTTGAGATATCTGAACAAGCCTTGCCAAAGACATGAGTTAATTTAGCCAGTGGCTAGCAAGCCTGTTAACATACATGGTTTTGTTCTGACTAGCAAGGTAAAGTGTGCTACAGGTTTTTTCAAATACTTTCATGGTTAACAGGATCTCTTGCCAGGATGCTTTTCTTATTGTTGCATACTAACAGTTTAAGTCTTTCTTTAGTCTTCGTCCCAGTAACGACAACAAAAATGTCTGTTTTCTGCACACGCTCTTATTTCATAACTATAATTTGGACCTTGACATACAGCTTCCCTATTTAATTGAAATGAGACTGCAAACAACATGCATAAACTCTAAGCACTCATCAATTATAATTACGTTTACCTGTACTTCCAGAAACTGTACGGAAGTCACAACCTGTCATATATTAAAAATAAAGACTAAATTTTGCTTTTCTTCTTTCTCCTCAAATGATCACGCTAAGCTACAGCCTGCGGGTAACCTAAGGATTCAAGGAGATGGAGGCCCTGTTAGAAACGGGGCCAGACAGAAGGCTGGCTTGTGGTTTGTTTTTCGGTTATTCTCTACACCCCTCCGCAACTTACCGGAATTTTCCTGAGGTCTTCACTGCTTGTCGGGTTCATAGGAAAACTGAGCAACAAAAGATAAACACAAATGTTAAAAATGTACCACAGTCCACATGGGAGGAAACAGAAACAGCACATTGTTAACCAACATTTCGGTAATAATTTCTAAAGTCCTAAATCACTCAGATGAGTGAAAAATTTCATCCAGAATTTAGAAGAAAACCAATAGCTACTCAACATTCTAAAGCCACTACAATTTTTAAACTTTGAAGAAAAACCCCTCAGTTATTATGAGAACTGAAGAATTGTACCTCTAAATATGTACTTTCTAAATAGCTTTAAACATAAGCATTTTACCCATTGAGCTATTTCACAAAACTCAGTTTTGTAACATTATTAATTCATTTTACATGCACACACTCACCTTAGGCCTCCTGATATAACATGATGGAGAATAAATTTAAGTTGGAAAGATTGTAGCATAAAAGAGTTAAAGCAAACTTTTCAAAAAATTATATAGGTATTAGAAAAATTTCCTTTTAAACACTAGCCTATCAATGAGAACGCATTCACAGTGGTCAGAACCTCTCTGTAATGAATGTGACTTCTAAGTAGCTGGTCCTCAAAACTCAAACACCCAAATGGACGCCCCCCCCCCACCGCAAAAAAATGGATTTCCTCTACAGAGAGCACGAAACACCACAGCTGAGGGCTGTAATCATTTTCTTCCCCAAAATATGTCCATTAGGAGGGGGCCGCAACAAAAAAAAAGCTAAACTTCAAAGCCATCTGATGAGTAAACATTTCATCATTGCGATTCAAGTTTAATTTTTACCCTGCACTTAAGAGTATTAGCCATTATAACCTCTACAAAGCATTTCTGTCCTAGGAACCTTTTTATACCTCCTCCAAAGACTTAACAGTAAATTTTTTTTTTACATTATCTGTGCTTTATCAGCTAAATAACTGGAATCCTTTGAAGAAATTCACTTTTAAAACTTCTGACTGTGCACACCAAAAGTATGGACACTAGATATGAGGTCTGGAAAATAATCTATTATTACAGGTACATGTCCCAAGCTGTAAATCTACAAAGCATATATGCCATGTACAACCACCCCAAAAGAATCTCTCTTATATCCAAGGCTTCATGTGTTATGACTAAGATTTGTAGTACTAGCTTCCTGAACTGGTGGCTGACCTTTTCTGGCTAAGACTCCTAGACATACATCTAGTACTTCAGTATAGCTGGGTGATGCGGCAGAAGAGAATAGAACATGTTTTAAATACCTAGAATGCACTATTTATAGGCAGCTGACACACTTTCTCATTTCCTGTGTCTCACCATTTTTACTGTGTTCTGTACGGTCCCAGGCTAGATCGCTGTACCAGCTAGGTCTCAAGAGCCAGACAAAAACAGTGACTTAAAAGAAAACAACAAAAACAAAATCCAAAAACACATTATCACAGAGTACACCTCGGCCCAGGGCACCAGGGGAGCAGCTGCTCACACATGTGGCTCCCATCCTCTCGCATTCTCAATCCAGGCGGTCAGCACCAGGGTCCAGCGGGACCACTCCCTCCTTTCGCCATTAGCTCACGGTTCACTGTCTTCCAACAGCCAAGAAACACATTCCACCACCTCTCCCTCCATCTCACTGTGATAATCTCTAGGACAAAGTGACTGACACCACGACAGTTACAAGCAGAGAGGTGTTGAGGGCCCTGGTACCAGGAAGTGTGAATTCAAATCCTGGTTCTGCCCTGTACTTGCTGCGTGACCTTGAGCAAGTTACTTAACTTTCACTGTCTGGGCTCCTTCATCTGTAAAGGGGGGATGGCAACAGTATCTGCCATACGAGACAACGGTGAAGATTAAATTAGTTCATAACCCCTTAAACACTTAGTACGATGAACGGCAGAT
The DNA here is from genome assembly GCA_004027735.1 of Carollia perspicillata. Lineage (NCBI taxonomy): Eukaryota > Metazoa > Chordata > Mammalia > Chiroptera > Phyllostomidae > Carollia > Carollia perspicillata. Next base: position 26,098 of record PVKM010001465.1, read on the forward strand.
AGCACGGGTTCAATCATTTATTTTATGTAATACACATTTACAAAGCACTTAGACTGTTTGACACATCTTCCCCAAATTAACTCATTTCATTTTTACGACCCTTGAAGCAGGTAAGATCTTCCTTTCTGGAACAAGGAACGAGAGCCACGAAATGGCATGGTAGCTTGCTGTGGTCATCCCACTGGTGCTAGTGGGGTGTCTGGCTCTGGTATCTATCCTCCCGCCTGCGACACGCAGCCCTGACCCCCGTCCCTGCTCACAGTGAGCACAGGCTGCACTGGGAAGCCGTGAACACACGGGACACGTGGATTAATCAGAAAGGGTGCCTCCCCTCGGGGGGAGCAAGCACATGGTCTGGCTGCACTCGGGGGAGGGAAGGGCGACACTCTTGAGAGTGAGACGTCTGGACCACTTGGAGGAAGACGTGCTCTACACCACGGCGACTGGTCGAGGAAAATGACATGAAGGATCAGTTGGCAGGCCAGAGAGAGGACTCTGAAGAAAGACACAGGGCATGGCCTGGGCACAGGGCAGCAGTGTCACTGCTGGATACCAGAGACTGGAACCCCAGGCAGCTGTGGGGAAGCAGCCCCAGAAGGGTGCTGACGCTGAGATGAGGCTCTTACACCTAATCACAGAGCAACAGGCAACTTCTTCACACGTTTAGTCTCCTTCCATGAATGTTCTCTAAATGCTTCCTGTGCAGCAGCATAACCCATCCTGCCCCATCCCATCCCTGAAGACCAAATATTATGACTGTGTACATTTCATTATGTCTGGGGAAGAAATTATTGAACTAAGAAATAGAAATGCTAGTGTTATATTTACGTTGATAAGCGTTTTTCAGAAACACACATTTAGGATAAAGATTCTGTCAAAGTCATAAAAATAACAACATCCAACTGCTGTAGCCTCTGGAGCTACAGAGAGACTCACTCGGTGACAACCTGAAACCTGCCTGGGGTCCCTTTAGAAAGGCGGAACCGAGAAGGCGGCGGTGGGAAGGGTTTACAGGCGTGCAGGACGCAGCAGAGCCCCTCTGGTTCCCGTCCTACCTGAGTGCAATCGGAGCCTTCTGACGCTGGAGCAGTCCCCAGCCTTGTCCTCAGACAGGGCCATTGTGCAGGGCATTGTCTAAAATCTGAAGGCAGAACCCCTCCCTCGTGGCTCAGCTTTCTGGTCACACACTGACGTGTCAAACACATGGCAGACTCACTCACTCATGGCTGCTTTTCTGAGCTGTCCTTGCGGGGAAAAGAGAGTTAACTGAACTGGATTGAATTAGCTTGGTGAAAAATAAAATGTCCCTATTTATCGAAGTGTGGCACCAATTTGCGATATCTTTTCCTGCGGACCAGACCACTCCTCACGTGACACAAGACACGGAGTAATACAGTGTGACTGCTCCGCTGAGCTGCCGACAGGTTGAGGAACACGGTGTTTTCAATCAGGTAGAAAATGAACTTGGACATGTTCACATTGAAAAAAGTGAATTTAAACTTCAGAATTAAAAAAAAAAATTATTTTAGAAATCAGAACTGAAGGAGTTTGGGGGTGACGGGATTTTAAAGTACTATTGAGCTGTAACAAATATTTTAAATTCGTATTTTAAAAAGTTTTTTAAACTAATAAACTGCATTACCTTAACATTCTATAGTTTTTAAGTAAAAGCTTATTTTTTATTGTAATATTCCAATTTTAAATATTTCTTCTAAGTAAACTCTTATTTTAAATTTTGAGATGAGTAGCATTCAAACATACCTTAAGGAATCATTAGTATCTCTCCTATACCATCACTTACTGATTTATTTTGTGGAATGAATATTGAATAAACAAGTAAACTGGTGAGAACTTCAAAGTGTCGCTTAATTTTTGCTATGAACTAATCTTCTACAGACAGGTCTGAAAAGCTAGGCAATGCTACAAAGCAGTAACACTGACCACTGCAGAAATCATTAACACATTCAGCAATCATCAGAATTTTTTCATTGTCTTTCCTCGTCTCTTCTTAAAACATAAATAGATTCTTTTGGAGCAAGAATACCTAAGACTGGGAAGGGACTAATGAGAGTGAAAAAGAGTACGAGATGCTTGTCAAGATACAAATAAAAACCCACAGAACAAAGATCTATTAAAACTGCTTAACTAACTGTCTTGTTAGTATAAGACACTGCAAACTGCAAATTCTTGGCTCTAGGATTTTAAGTCTTTCAATGAGAAAGACACTGGAAGCTCTTTTGAAGGCATTTAAAAAGTACTATTACATCTTCCGTAAGATCTCTTTCTAGGCCCCATTAGTGCTAACACTATGAAGGTAAGTCCGTTTGGGCCTACAACTTGATCCACCTTGTGTCTAATAAGTGAGTTCAAGTTCTCTGAAAACTCCCACCTGGCTGGGGGCCCACGAGGGGGAAGGAGTGGGTGGCAGAGGAGTAACGCTCTTAGACGCCATTCATTCCTCATTGTGTGTGGGGAATACGCACAACTTTAAACTATCACAGCAGAGCTTCTGACATTAATTATGTTCAAAGGGGAGTAGCCCATTGATCTTCTTGTTTCATTGAGAGAGTGGGCTCCAGAGACCTGGGCCTTCACTTTGGTGACAAATGTAGCTGGGAGGAGGGGTATAAACAGAACTGTAACATAACATAACAAAAACTTTAATGAGTCTGAAAAGGGGGGAAAATGCCCCATTTACAGTAAAGCAAGGGCAAATAAAAAAAAAAAAGACACTACGCCTAACAATAACTGATATTTACTGGACTTTATCCGTGCACTTGAACTCACTTAATCCTTGTACCTACCCTAGGAGGTGAGTGTTGTTTTTATTCCCACTTACAGAAGAGGAAACAGGCACAGAGGGAAGCAGCTTACCCTAGGTAGCACAGGTGCTGAGTGAGCCAGAGACAAAGAAAGGCAACCCATTTCTATGGCCCAAGCTCTGAGCCACAAACCACACTTCTTCCACATAGGTGTTCTAACCTGTTCAGTCCAGTCCTACTGTGAGCTGGTTTCAAGGAGTCCGATACAATCTCCTAGGAATTCTTCCAATCAGAAATGACTACGAAAAGTCCAAGGCTTAGATCATCTTATAGAGATAGAATAAAGGCTGAAAAGCAATAGGTGTTGAACTAACAGTGCCCATTATTATGTTTGCCTCTCCTGCTCCCTCCCTGCACCCCAAGGAGGGTGGATCACCTGGGCCCCCTCCCCTTTGGCTTCCATTTACGCTCAGAAGGGAGGGCAGACAGAGTCCCCTACCCTACTTTGCTCTGTCCTTCCCTGCCGGGACACAGCTTTAGCAGCAGCTTCTCTACAAACAGCTGCTCCTTCACACCTAAGCATGGCAGTCCCACCCACACACCACTGGTCCCCAGGGCCATCCTGCTCCTCCGCTGCTTCCCTCGCCCTTGCCACCCCTCTGTAAACAATCTCTATACTAAACTTTCTTCAATGATCCATTCTGAGTGTATCACATGTCTCCTGCTGGGATTCGAACTGACACAAATATATACAACAAATAGTGTGAACTATTCACTTAATAATTTAAACTAGCTTAGGACAAAGGTTTATTATATTTATCTAATAAAAACCAGAGAAAAACACTATGTCACAATTATTCACATAATTATCCACACTTTCTTTTTCCCTTCAACTTGGGGCTTATGCTCCATCCCTAGTTTTTTAGCACTATTTTTTTTGTTTGTTTGTTTCCAAAGTATCCAGTCTCCTACTTTGTAAATGATACTTCACTGCTAGCCACAAAAAAAAGTTCTGGCCTCCACTTAACACTTTCCACATTCACAGAGCTGGAGGAGATTATGTTCAAAATTATTTCCAACTTAGAACTACATTATTAAAGATTGTTCCTGCATAAAGTGACATGTACTTGGATAAATACCACCTCATAATTATATACTGTCTTACTATTTGTAACACGGTTTCACAAACAGAATTTCCCTACACATTTTCAAAGGAACAGTAACCAATGAGGTTTTATACTACTACAAAGGTGGGCATGAGTCATTATACATTTGTCGAAACTCACAGAATATACAAGAACCCTAATGTAAACTATGGACTTTGTAGAATTACGATGTGTCAATATAGGTTCATCAGTTGTGACAAATGTACCACTCTAGTGGGGGATGTCGATCATGGGGGAGGCTATGCAAATGGGGAGTAGAAACATTTGGGAAATCTCTGTACCTTCCACTCAATTTTGCTGTGACCTAAAACTGCTCTAAAAATTTCTTTTTCTTGAAGTTTGCCTTTTGTGTATCTTAATCCCTGGATTCCCTGCCCCTTTCTTCTATAAACTACTTGAAAGAACATTTCCTTAATCTTTTCAGTCCTAGCATGTAACAGTACTAAGAGCATCACGGCAGATGCTTAAGAAATGTGTGTGGAATAAATTAACAGCTAGGGCCTACTAAGCATTAGTAAAAACTGACCTAATAGTTGACTGAGTAAATCAATGGTAGGTCGATACAAGGTTCAGCAACAAGACATAAAGTTCCCAAAGAGGAGAGGAAATCACTTTTTTCTAAATAACGAAGATTACTTATATCTAGGCCTGACAGTATATTAGTGGAATTTTTTTCAGTTCAAGATAGGAAGAATTATCCTGATACAACTGCCAATATGAAGTGAAGTAAGTTTCAAACTGGTGACTTCCAATAAACTCAATTCAACTAGCCAGGTTAGCATCTCACTAACCAGGTACACCAGTTTCGATCTCTGACCACAGTACAGATTAACTTGAGATTTTTCTGGAAAATGCTAAAATCATTTATTCCATAGAAGTTCAACAGAGATGAAAGAAGTTAGAGGAATTTAAAGAAGTGTTCTTTAATGACCCTCTTTACAAAAACCCAGACAAGTCTCCAAAGAGAATTTCCACTAGTAAATACAACCTTTAGCATGTTTCAACTAGGCTTACTGCACATGCGGACAGGGCTTAAGAGGCAAGGTGCAACTCAGTATTGCTTTTTCTCCCCTTTCTGTTTTGGGGTAGGGGTAGGGGTGAGGAGAAGCATTCAGTACCAAATCAAATTAATGATATTATAGATTAAAGTACCACATTATCTCTCTTGGGATTGGGCAAGCATGCTAAGTACATGAATAGCAAAATAGAGCCTAATACAATATGTCTACTGGGATTACCAGTAATTTACTTATTAACATTCTCACAGGGCAATTCCCATGAGATGTCACAGGCATGACAATTAAAAAATGTGGTCAGTGACACCAAAGAGCATGGACAGCAAATTCAGACTTAGCTGCGTTTCCATCACAAACAGTAATAAATGTTTTTGAAAAAGTCCCAAAATGGAACAATTCAAAGATATTTATGAAATTAAGGCATGTTTCACTAAGAATGTTATATTCAATCAAGTTTAACTTACTATTCGCCTCTGGAGAATAAAAGAAATTATCATTTCAAATATAGTCAATCATTAGACACCCGGTCAAGATGGCGGCACAGGCAGACATGACTTGCCTCCTCACACAACCACATCAAAATTACAACTAAAATACAGAACAACCACCAGAACCAGCAGAAATAGAGTTGAATGGAAGTCTGACAACTACGGAAGTAAAGAAAGCACATCCATCTGGACTGGTAGGAGGGGTGCACATGCAGAATGGGCTGGTCCCTCACCCATAAGTGGGGGATAAAAATAGGGAGGGATATGTCGGGAACAAGGAGACCCAACCCCACACCAAACCCCCAGCCCAGGGCTCCAGTGCCAGGAAGGTAAGTCCCTGTAACTTCTGTCTGTAAACAACAGCAGGGACTGAGTCGGTGGAAGTAACTTCTGGAGCCCCAAGCAGTTTATCTTAAAGAACCCACACACCAACTCACCTGCTCAGACTCACTCCCTCTGCACTCCTGCACTGGGGTAGCAGCTCAAAAGGCACCAGTGGTATACAGGGAGAAACTGAAGAGTCTGCCTCCAGGTGAGCAGAGGCCACTTTTCCCTTTCTAAACCCTCTCCCACAGAGCTGGCAAACTGGTGCCACATCGGAGACTCCATCAATCTGGCTATCGCTGTTTGATCTGCCTTGGAGATCCCCCAGAGACTCCGCCCCATCCACCTTACAGGCCCACTGAAGCTGCTTTTCCATATGAATGGCTGGTCTTCGCTCATGCTGCACAACTTCCTAAATCCTCTCAGAGAAGGGCCAGCTGGCCTCAGTGAACCCTGGCCTGGAACCAGCAGTGACCAGCCTAGATTCACAGCTTGGCTTTGCCTGGGAATCTCCAAGCCCAGCACAAGTAGCAGCCATCTCAGATTGCCTTACAGCTCAGGCAAGGTGGTCCCAGAAAAAACACAGATGGAGGCTGGTCTTGGCCTACACCACCTGGGAAACCTCAGGGCCAGCACACCCAGTGGAGAGCTAGAGACCACGTCAGAGCACCACCGACCTGCCCCTGCAGAGCTGATCCTCCATAGAGGGCAGAGGTTGGTGGTCAGAGGTCACAACCAATCCTTGCAACTGACTGGCCTGGGTAAGTCCCTCCCACTGATCTATCAATGGCAACCAAGGCTCAACTATAAGACGAGGGTTTACTCACCACACACAAAGGGTGCACCTCAAGTATCTGGCTCAGGAGAAAGGGGAGGCTGTGCCACTGGACCCTACAGGACACCTACTACATTAGGCCACACTGCCAAGATGCAGAGTCAAAACAGCTCTACCTAATACACAGAAACAAACACAGGGAGGCTGACAAAACGAGGAGATAAAGAAACATGGCCCAAATGAAAGAACAGATCAAAACTCCAGAAAAAGAGCTAAATGATATGGAGATAAGCAATCTATTAGATGCAGAGTTCAAAACACTGGTTATAAAGATGCTCAGGGAACTTAGTGAGGACCTCAATAGCATAAAACAAATCAAGTCAGAAACGAAGGATACACTAATTGAAATAAAGAACAGTTTACAGGGAAATACAGTAGAGCAGATAAAGTTCAGAATCAAATCAATGATTTGGAACATGAGGAAGCAAAAAACAACCAATCAGAACAACAAGAAGAAAAAAGAACCCCCCAAAATGAAGATAATATAAGCAGCCTCTAGAACAACTTCAAGAAGTCCAACATTCACATCACAGGGTTGCCAGAAGGAGAAAAAAAAGAGCAAGAAATTGGAAATCTACCTGAAAAAATAAGGAAAGAAAATCTCCCTAGTTTGGTGAACGAAATAAACATGCAAGTCCAGGAAGCACAGAGTTCCAAACAACAAGGATGCAAAGAGGCCCACTCGGAGACACATCATAATGAAAATACCAAAGGTTAAAGATAAAGAGAGAATCTTAAAAGCAGCAATAGGAAAGAAGTTAGTTATGTAGAAGGAGGTTCCCATAAGACTTTCAGCTGATTTTTCAAAAGAAACTTTGCCAGCTAGAAGTGATTGGCAAGAAATATTCAAAGTCATGAAAAGCAGGACCTACAGCCAAGATTGCTCTACCCAGCAAAGCTATCACTTAGAATCAAAGGGCAGATAAAGAGCTTCCCAGACAAGAAAAAACTTGGAGTTCATCATCACCAAACCATTATTATATGAAACGTTAAAGGGACTTATTTAAGAAAAACGTCAAAACTATGAACAATAAAAAAATGGCAAAAAATACAAATCTATCCACAATTGAATCTAAAAAACAAACTAAGCAAACGAGAACAGAGACAGAATCATGGATACAGAGAACATTTTGATGGTTGCCAAATGGGAGGGGCTGGGGGAGAATAAAGAGGTGAAGGGGTTAAGAAGTACAATCAGGTAGTTACAGAATAGCCATGGGGATGTAAAGTACAGTGTAGGAAATGGAGCAACCAAAGAACTTACATGCGTGCATGGACATGTATAATGGTGTGGGGACTGCCTGAGGAAGTGGGGGGTCCTGGGTGGGGTGGGTAAAAGGGGAAAAAATCAGGACAACTGTAATAGCACAATCAATAAAATATAATTAAAAAATAAGGTAAAATAATTCTTTGTATTAAATTTTTTAAAAATGCAGTCAATCAAATAATTGACAAACTCCAATGTAAGCCTTATGAATCCCAACAACTCTCCATTTCTTTAAAACTGAGTTTCTCAAACATACCTCTCTTTAGCACCCTAATACGTGAGAATACATCTAGCAACAAGTACAAAATGTCCTTGACACCTCAAATTGAAGTTAGAAATTCAGGTAGATTTTTGCACTTTACTCGTATTTCTTTCTCTTGATATAAAAATAATCTGTTCTCCCTAAATCTTTAGGGATACCATCACTTTGAGAAGTTGTGTTTATCCTGTTGCTCTGAGCAGATCCTGGTCCGCTGCCTGCTTTATACCCACTGGAGTCTAATTGGGGGGTGTGTGTGGTGGGCGGGGTGCAGTGAGAACCAAGTTCTGTTTATTTGAGAAGCAAAACAGTAAAACTGGAAAGGAGTGATGAGAACAAGGCTGCAGGCCCCCGGACGGGTCAGACCCAGCACGGGCTGTCTCTCTGTGTGACCCAGGCTAACCAGCCTCTTCCTGTGAGGAAAGGAGCACAACCTGGGCGCGGCAAGTTGGCCCTGGGTCCCTCTGGACTAGGCACCAAAGGGTAGATGGCCCACAATGCCCTTGGCCGAACAGAGTACCCCAAGCTGGGTCTGTAACTGAGACAAGGCCAAGTTCTGGAGAAGAAGCTATGGTGCCCTCTTTAACAAATGAGCTCAGCCCTGTGAGTTTAGGAAAGAGCCATCATGCTTTAGGTCAAAGTCAAAGCTTAGAAATGTACCAGTCATGGGTCTTACTCGTGCCATGCAAGAATTTCTGAACACAGGATTTTACAGCAATATTGAGTATAATGCCTTCGCCATGAATAGGAACAGAATAAACATTCTACTTAATACAGGAAATACTTTTACTTAATCTCAATGTAGTTTAGTTTATTTCATCAAAGACTGTTACTGAATAAACATCTTGAAAGAAACTAGGAAATCTATCAAGTTTGTTTTGGGCCAAATGTATGTCCTATATTGGTCAGTAAAAAACATAAGCTCCTAAATTCCACTTGTATTTAATATTTTTAAAGTTGAGGATGCATTACTACTTAGGAAGATTCTCATTTAACTTCAAACAGTTCTGGGGATGCTATGTGGTCAGGTCACAGTGAGAGCCACCGTTTCCGGGTTCACCGTGTGGCAGACACTCCGCTCAGCATGGCCCTCTCCGCTCCTGCAGGACACCAAGGTCGCTGTCCCCTTAGAAAGGGTGACACAAGGTCACACAGCTATTTGGCAGACTCAAATCCAGACCTAAGTCCAAAACCTGAACTTGTAATTCTCCCTTCAGAATATTCTGTTACTATACACATATATTTCTTCATGTTACACTGTAAAATCCTTGGGTTGAAGAAGTTAACTAGAGTCTCTGAATCAAATACTGGATTTTGCTCAGTATGATTTCCATTCTTAATTTGTTTGGGACATTTTATGTATTTAAAAGAAAACAACTGAGATGAAGCAAATATAATGTATACTTCAAGAAAACAAAACACGTGATTAACCTGGACACCCCCACTCCTGCCCCAGGCTCCGTAACAAGGAGGTCTCAGTGCGGAGCCGCTTCGGGGCCGCCCCTAATTGGCTCCTCGGTAGACTTCCTCGGGGAATGGCAGACGGGAGAGTACAGCGGGAGAGTACAGCATGTGACTCCAAATCGAGAAGGGAGGGTGACATTACTCAGGAGTTGGGAAAGAGCTAATGATATGAGTTCAGAGTCACTATTTAGAAAAGCTCCCTCCAAAACGCATCTCACAATTTTAATGTTTTCCTGCTCTTTACTAGAGAGAGTAAGACAACTATCTCTTGTAATCATTCCCCAACTTACAAAATCATGTTCAATGGTCAAGGACAAGCTCAAAGGCCTCTTCCTTAAAGAAGCATTTCCCAAATTCTGGCAAACGGTTCCTCCCCCTTCCCACAGCAAGCGCCGTGGTCAACACAGTCCACTCTGCCTGGGTTACGGGTCACTGCTCACACCCCCTGCTGCGCAGCTCCTGGGGCTCCCAGGCCTCTCCAAACCCTTTCTGCAGCCCACCAGCCCCAGCCCCGATAGAGCTGTACATATGTGTCTGCTCACACAACTTTAAAAAGTGGCAAAGTGAACTAAGTTTTATTCTAGGCCTAGCTGATTCATGTAATTGCTATTTAAGCAGTATTAGCACTTTTGTCAGAAAGAGTTCTAGGCTCAAAAATATATATAAAATACATTAAAACATTTTATTTGATGTATAATATCTAATAGTAATACATGTTTGTATGTATTTTAATATTTATACAATTATGTTTTAATTATTTTATAATATTGCTGCATTACATTTAACACAGCAAATCAAAGAGCAATATTTTATCCTTAAAGTTTAAGTTCAAATGTCTGGATCCTAACATTCTTAGAAACTAGACAAATGCATTAAAAAAATCGCTTCATAATCAAGTTAACTGACTGATTTTCTATAGCCAGCAATCATTTAAAACACCCCGGCCATAAGTAACACCATCCCCATATACTAAATATACAGAAACAGTGCCTGTTTTCCAAAAGTTGAAGCTTCACTGTTATGAAAATCAGTAATGACAGGTAATGTGGTCACAGTGCCCCGAAAGGAGCTGTTTTCAACATTGAAGCAGGAGGCCTGGAAACACCATGTCCACAGAAGAAACAGAAGTCATTCTCTGTGCGAGAAACCAACAAAGGGGGCCCAACAGGGGATTTGGTAAAGCCAAAGCCACCGGAGAGAAATACATGTAGTAATTACAATGCTAAAGTAAACAAACTTTACAGGCATCAAATCCATAAGCAATTCCAGAAATTTGCATTCCTGTGTTCAAAGAAGCCAAAGTGTGTTTCAAGTATTTAAAACCATACTCTTAACAGCTATTTTACCATGTTGATACTAACTTGCCTGTCTTGTCAACTCAAAACACATAATTTCCCTTCTCTGAAATAAAACTCTAAACCAGATAGCATCTCATTAAAAACAAAAACAAAAAATTCAAACATCTCCATGAAAACTAAGCTGCCAAGTTCGGTTCGGAGACTACAGACCTGACTTTGCTGTAATGGTTTTCACAGTGCTGTGTTTCATCAAATTTAGGGCACAGACGTAAGACACATCATTGGGATAATCCTCAGTTTCTTTTCCAATTCCCCCTCCCCCTCCAAACACACACACACACACACACACAAAAGAATGGGTAAGTCCTGTCTGTTTTAGCCCAGAAAAGCATGCCAGAGATGTTCTCTTCCATCCTCGCTGCCAAGTAACCTTCTGTCAGCTTTCAGCTCAGCAGTCACACTAACTTCCTAACTAGTTTTCCTGCCCCAAGTCCTTCTCCTCTGCTTTCCACTCCTGTACCCCACAGATGCCCCGCGCTACAGGGCTATCTGTGTGAGATAGTACTTTGATCGTATTACAATCCAATTTAAAAACCTTTTATGGTTCCCCAACGCCTGTAGCATGTCCAGTCCTTAGCACAGAATTCAGACCTGATATTTACATGCCTGCTTCGACGTGCTCTAAGAGCAGGATTTATTATCTTCATAACCTCTGATTTCCATGCATACAGTAAATTTTCAAAAGTAATGAAAATGAAAATATCATTCGATCACCAGATCTGAAGTTCGGAAAAAAGTCACATTGCTGGACTGCAGTGGCCACACTGTGGAAGCAGGGGAATGGAGCGGGAGACCTGCAAGGGCGTTCTTTATATTCTTAATCCTTAATCCTTATAGAGTAGAACATGTTTATAATAAAGGTTTGCTGACTGTAGGAGTTTTCTGAACCAAACCTCAATTCGCACCCCAATTTCAAATTTACACAGGCGACAGCTGGACCCAATACTTGAAATTGAGAACATCAAGTCTCATCCTCGAAGGTACCCTAGAGGTACCTACAGGTTTGGCTGCAGGAACCTGTGCACACGGGTAGAAACCAAATCGGCGAGGGGCAGTCTCCTCTCTGGTCGGGACCCTGACAGTTTTCAAGTGGATGAGACAAGTGAGGTCAACTTGGAAGAGGAAACTTGAGCCAACAGGCCAGAGATAGAAAAATAAACAGAACAGTAAGTGTCCAAAACAATTCAGAGTCATGTCATTTATGTCTTTCCAATGTATTGTTCTCAAAATGCATATGTTCACCAGTGACAATTAACAAAGATTATAAATCTCTGTGTAACATGCTTTCCTGTTTGTTGGATTTTACAAGAAAACAATCCTCTCAGATTCTATACGAAAAGTTAAAAAAAAATTACACATTGATTTACAAAAATTAGTGCACTGGGGTCACTGGAATATAATTTTCATACTTCCCTATCAGAAACCTCGGGAAGACTTCTGTACCAAATCTTGTATTTGATCCTATCATAGCAACCTGTTCTCTTTAACTATCGGACTCACTGTGTGTTATCCTGTGTCCAGTGCCTAAGAGCTCGTTAATTACCTAAACTATATCTCCATAGGTCTTGTTAATTACCCGTCTCCTGTCTCAGAGGACCTTGTTAATAACTTGTACAGTCTCTCTAAAGAGGTCCTAACAACACATTAAAATTAAAGATGCTTTTCTTTTAGCACCTGTCAAGTGCTGTAAATTGAGAAATTTTCACATCAGTTTATTAGCCTACAGTAGTTTTTGTGGATTTTTTTTTTGGCTTGTTTTCTTCTCTCACTGAGTCTTTCTGTATCTCAGTCTCCCAGCTCAAAATAATAATAACTTAGCTAAGTTTGTCTTTTTGTTACAGAACTTTTTTTGTTTTCAATTTTGAAGTCTATAAATATCAATTTGCATTAGTGAGTTAGCAAAAGGATGGCATGGTTGGTATCTGCAAATTAACCCATTGGGAAATGTACCAATTAATGAGAGCTATTATAATGAGTATTAGGATGACAAAGGGCAAAAAAGTTTCCAGTAGTCTCTGTGGAATTAAGCATAAAGTTCTAGTTAGTGGGAACTAATCACATTGCATATTTCATGTTCCTAGTCACTGTTTCATTGGATGCATTCTGTTAATCCCTGGGCACTAACGGATCGATGGGGCTAAAAATCATCTCAAAACTTCTTGTTTTCTACCTCATAAACGAGGGTATAAATTTTCAGCTGTGTAAAAGATTTACCGCCTGCCATGAATACCAGGCAAATTATCTTCAACATTAGACAAATATGAACAAATAGCATTGCTATTAAAATAAGCCTTATGCATGTTATGGGTTATTGTGCCAAAGAGAGGCCTTTAAACTTACACAAGAAAAAAATCTCCATAAGGAGCATGATACAAATGGAAGCTTTAAAACTAAGAATAGGATCTTTTCTTTAGGATCATTTACTGTAACTTTTAAAATTAAAACGTGAGCCTACAGTAAACAGTCTATCATTTTTTATGCACGTGTTGTACAACTTCATAATAATGATTACATGCTTTTAAGCCTATGGTGATTTTTTTGATTTGGGAAAATTAGAAACACATTTAAATACACAGTCCAGGTACCCAATTTTTGTCACTTCAAAGAGAGGTATGATACAACCATCATCAGGAATTGACTAGTGAGGGAAAGAAAGAAGGGAGGGAGGGAAGTAGGGCAACCTGATCCCAACGGTCAAAGGCATATCTGTCATGCAAAATTATAAAATATTAGTGATAAATAATATTTGATCTTGGACACTATTTCTGTACTGCCTTAAAAATGATTGGCCTAAGTTCATCAGCTAAGTAGAAGACACGTTCTTCCAGAGCAAACATTGCAAATGGAAATATATGCATATAGGCTCTGAACAAAACCAATGATACTAAGCGTAATATTATAAAACACTCACGTTACCACAGAGTGACTGAGAGTTCACTACATGGTACTCACAGCTACAATGAGGCAGAAACGAATGAAAGGAAAGCATGTTCTTAGTGCAAGTCATACACAGAAGGATGTCCCACCCCGAATTCTCTGGCAAAAACATCTCTGGTAAGTTCTAGCTCTCTCACAAACTCCTCTAACATCACACACAAGCCCATCACACAGAGTATGCTTATATTACTGGTTACATTATTTAAATTTCAGAATAAAAAATGCACAACCAACTTTCTCCTACTATTAATGAATTCCCTTAACTAGGCAGAGTTCTTCTGTCCTACCTGAACCCTGAGAAATAATTCATCTGCAGACGCCGTCAATGTTTAATAGTCAGACATTTCCGCCTAGTCTTCAATGCCTACTATAATTTAGATGTTTCTTAGCCACTCGGCCAAATCTCATATTCCTCTCCACATCTGTTTTCGTCATCCTGGTCTTCTCACTGTGCCCTCTACCTTAGTTAGGGCCCTGTATGCAAAGTTAATGTGACTCAGTTGTCTAGTCAACCACAAGTATACAAACACAAATCCTGATTCCTACTCATAAGTACTTACTGAAGCCCTATGAAATAAATGATTTAATTTAGACTGGCACTGTTTAAACTGTCTGAGAATCAGTGGGAAGTTTTAAAAATGTTGATTTTTATTTCAAGCCTATCCCCTAAAAATTCTAATTCAGCCTGAGGTAGGACCCAACAAATCATAGCTTTTTAAACGTCCCCAGGAGTGCCTGTGCCTCGTGCCGAGGAAAGGCACTGATCCGCGCTCTGTGGGGCACTGAAGAAGATCCAGCATCCCTGGGAAGCTTACGTACCCTGGTGAGGGGGACTAAGACCCAGACACAATCAACATGGCGCAGCAAGTATGTTGTTCTGTGTCAGCAGAAATCCAAAGAAGGGACACATCACATTATTAATCAAGAGAGAAGTACAGAGTTTTCAGCATCAAGGTAATAGGCTTAGGACACTCAGGTGGGAGGAGGGTACATTCTACCACTGACCCAAAAAATGGGGACGGGCGGTCTCACGAAGGCCTCAGGGTGTAGAGATAAGGAAATTAACTCTCCAAAAACAGAGAGATAACGAATAGTAAAAGAAAAGTTGTACAGTTAAGAAAAGCCTAAAATATAAGAAGTCTTAAAAAGCTGAAGGAAGGGTTTGGATTTGGTATTGCAAATGAGGGGTTCTTGGCTTTTTTCGAACTAGGCTTTCTTAAACGGAACCGAAGGGCCCTGACCTGTGTAGTTCAACGGGTTGGGTGTCAGCCTGCAAAGCAAAAGGTCGCTGGTTTGATTCCCCAGGGTCAGGGCACATACCTGGGTTGCAGGCTTGGTCCCTGGTCATGGCGTGTGCAAGAGGCAATCAATCGATGTTTCTCTCCCACATCCATGTTTCTCTACCTCTCTTTCTCCCTCCCTTCCCCTCTCTCTGAAAATAAATAAAATAAATCTAAAAAAAAACCCCACACAACAGAACAAAAGGTACTATGGCCCCTGTGCCCTTAGAGCTAAACAATAATCACGCTAAGTGCTATAATAAATACATATTTCAGGAATTTAACACTTTGAGAATTCATCATTCAGACAAAGTTCAAGGTTCAGCTGGTATCTGTGGTTAGGTGCCCTCAGGGATCCAGGTTGTTCCTATTCTATGAATCTGCTCAAAGGTCTCCACTCAGCTGGTACAGGGTTCAGCAAACTAATTCTGTTATATTTTGGCTTTGCAGGTCATAGTCTGTACTGCTCAGCAAGCACAAAACTAGCCATAAACGAACAGGTGGGCTGTGCTCCAACAAAATTTTATTTACAGAAACAGGCAGCAAGCCAGACTGGGCCCCCTAAGTCTTGCTTGCCAGCCCCCCAGTTTAGGGTATGGAGGAAGAGAGACCATGGCACTGAAAATGGCATAACAAACATTTAGGTGTATTTGTTTTTGGAAAACTATATACTGCTGATGTGAAAAAGCACGACTTTACACATTGTGGGGTTAACCACGCAGCAAATTAGTTGATTCTGGTGATGCTAAACTACCTGTGATTTATAATCGAAAACCAGGAATAGAAGCAATTTTAAAATGCAAACAACTCAAACCAGTAAAACAATGATCGTTTCAACTACATTTTCATGTACCTTTGTGTGTGGTAGGAGTTTGCAGCATGCCAAGTGTTAGCATCCAGACTGCTGAGAACCGGCATCTGCAGCAAACACAGAACCCTGTAGTCACCACACCCAACTCCGCTTCCTCTGAGTCAGAGCTACACTGCCTTTCTTAGCTGGCTGCACCGAAGGTGGGCTATGGCCGAGCTCTGGCCAATGGGAAACGCTACACACCACTGCCAGGCCTGGCTTACTCAGAGATGTCCCATATGTGATCCTCTACTCTCTATCCCCGCTGCATGACCCTGGAGGCCACATATTAAATGGCAGCATCACGGGAAGGAGGAGCCTGGCTCCTGAATTACTGTGTGGAGCAAAGTACCTACTTCTCTCATCCCCATCTCAGTGAATTAGGTTGTGAGAACAATAAACCTCTACTGTAATAAGCCATCGACATCTGGGGTTGTTTATTACAGTTGATAACCTATTCTAACTAATACAGAGTTCTTAATGAACTCCAGAAATGTGCTATTTAGGGTATGAATATTAAATTTTAACAGTCCTTTAAAACTCACTCAGATTTTCAGTAATGTTTTGCTGCACATAAGAATGCACACATTTGCCTTTATGGATCTGTTCTCGGTCTAGCAGAAGGCGGTCCACAGCCCACACTGAGCTGGAGGCAGGAGACTACAAAGCAGAAGTAGCCTTTTAGGAAATCAGTCAGTTTTTCTGTGGTCATTGATTAAAACATGTTTCTCCAACACCTACCACCTACCAAGCATCATGCTGGAGATTAAGGGCAGAAAGATGAATGGAGGGCAGGCAGGCACTACCCTCAAGCTGATTGTGGTGGCAGGAGGGGACAGAGTGACGGAGATCCCAGGGAGTAATGGGGTGCCATGGAAAGTAAGCCGGGTAAGAAAGAGCTGCAGCACAGGATCAGCCAGCACCCCCAGAGAAGAAGGGGAGGGTTCAAAGAGGGGCCTGGGAGAGGACAGAGACTGAGAAGTAGCAACCTCGGGAAAAGCACTTCAAAGAGCCCCGCTCCCTGTTGAAGTCATCCCACAAAAACCCGAACTCGCTTCCTTCATCAGTTCTATGCAAGACCGTGGGGTCCACTCCAGGAACAGAAGCAAAAGGCAGCATTCCTGTGATTTACAGGTGATTTTAAAGGCGGACTTTGCTGACACTAAGGAATAAAAACTCTAGCATCTAAGAAACGGTTCCTCAGCACTTAGATCACTCTGCCATGAAGGACCTTCTCCTCCTGCAATCTTTCGCACCACTCACACGGAGGGTAACGGCAGTTCCCAGCACTGGCGGCCCAGGTAAGCCAGCCAGCTCCTGGAGAACAGAACCCAGTTCCACAGCTTCACGTCTCGCCCTCAACTCTGTCAGCATCCCCGCCAACTCCAGTCACAAGAGTCCAGGAAACTCTGTGGAGGGGTCTATGAAGCACCACTGGAAAAAAAAATAATCCCCACACCTGTCTGCGTGATGTGAGTCCATAGCTTCACAAGTGCATTCGGGCTGGATGTGAGTGTGAGAACTCTAAAACGTCCCACCTCACGGAGGGCGGTACTGGGAGTGTAAACAGGGGCTGCTGTTACCTAAGATGAAGCTGCCTCCATGCGCCGTCCCGGATCCCACTCAGGACGGGGCTGCTTTCCCAAAACGGGACTGCACTCCCTCCTCCTAGATCTATTCACAGTCAACCTTATCAATTAGAGCTGCTTTGTTGCAGATGCTTTAAATTCACCACAAAGGTGGTTTATGACACAATAAGAAAGAGTAGCCTCCAAGAATCTACACACGTTTCTGTCCATGTCCTCTCTGGCATCTCACAGAATATGAAGATGAAAGAGTGTTAAAAAAGAGAGTTTTGAGATTTAAAAATCTATTGTTCTTTTACATGCTTGCTATCACTTTATATACATAACATGAAGCAGCTCTAATTTTGATAGAAAATGCATCAATATGAAATAACCCAAAGCAAAGCTTAAATCTCACACAACATCATGCTCACTTTTAAAATCCATGGCAGTCCATGTGAACAGCCCAAGCATAGGGCAATTACAGGTTTGAGGATATCTATTTTTCCGTATGCTATCATAATTTAAAAACATTATCTTCCTACCATTTCCCATTTTCTCTGACTCTAAAATAATATAAATTACCCAATCTCTAAGTTCTCTTAGATGGTTGTTTTCAACAGTCTCCTTCAAAACAAGTTCAATGAAAGAAGAGAAAAAAGCAAATGGATTCCTACTTATTACACCTGTAATTTAGGAATTAATGCAACATGTAAAGTACACTATATAAAATCCCAAAATAAAATATTTCAGAATAGCATATCAAAACTATGGACTCCTCAATAAAATATTAATGCTGTAAGATAAAAATGTACGGTACTTCTTCCAAGTACAGTCTGCAAAGAAAACTGACCAATACTTTCTAAAGTCACAGCCAATACCATTTACCGCTTAAGGGAAAACCAAAGAAACGCTTCCCCTCTGAAAGGTTTCAGTGCAAGTTTTAATGTGCCATTAGGTCACCGGAGAGGTGGGAGAGCGCAGCGCCAAGGGCGGCCGCTGATACTGAATTCTGTGTCTACAGCGGGACAGGACAAAGTGCTCTTTTTAAATATGATGTGACGCGACAGCATATAAAACAGAATGGCAGCCACCATTTTTTGGGTTCCCTATTTGGGCCCTGGCTTTGTTCCTTGTACTTAGCTTATCATTTATCGTCATCTAATCCCACCAAGTAGGAATTATTTTCCTTGTCTCAAAGGTGGAGATGCTGAGATTGACAGAGGTCACAGAGCTACTAAGCCAGGGTTCCCACCAGTCTGTAGGTATTACTGCCTCGAGAAAAAACTTCTGTGTCACACGGCAAACATTCTACCATGCACTTCTTTGATAACTGATTAAGACTGCAATAAATTCATCTTTTTCTTTGTTTGAGGTTTCCTTAATTGGCTATTCCACTGTTCACTTCTGCAAAATCCATAATCTTAAAGGCATACAGTTCCAACCTGTACTAAGGAATAAGAAAAGTACTGTTACACACATAACTGAGAACTAAGATTCTGAAAACCTTTATCATACTAGTGATTATGCCTATGACTATAAATCATTATATAGATATTCTTTGATGTATTTATAGTACCCACAAGGGTCCCAGAGTTCCAATAAACATTCACAAATAAAATTAGTTCTATTCTGCCATTTGATAAGGATAGTTAACATCTATAATGAAAACCATTAATACCTAAGCCAGTATTTCTTAGAGAATAGCCCACGGGCTGCTATTGGTCCATTAATCCTCTCCAGACAGCCTACAAACTCACTCCTGGGAAATAATATGCAGAAACACAACACATCTCCCCAATTTCTGGTTTCACTGAACAGCCACTGGGGACTCTCTCACCATGTCTCCTCAAAAGCCCTTCTCCCCATTAGTTTCAGGTTCACCCAAGTACAAATACAGGGTCCAGCACAGGTAATGCCCCTTTCTTATTACACAAAAATCTTTTATTACAACATCACAAGTTCTGTAACATAACAGTATCCCACTCAAGCACACCATATGACATTTTAGGTGAAATGTTCAAATTAAAACCATCAATTATTACACCCACATTATTACCCTACCAACCACACTCACACAGGCGTTACTTCTGCCGAACCCTGTATACCAGGGCAGGGATTAAGACTCTGTCGTCCTTCTAAGAGAAAAAGTTCAAATCCAAAGATATATGCAACAGTGTCTGAGACCATAATTAACTATAAAAATAAGAATTTTTTTCAAGTAAAACAAAAAGAGTTAGAATATTCAAGTATTTTTAAAAGGGGTATTTGATGCTTTCAAGTACAATATTTTTCAAAATAGCACACTTTCCCCATGCTAAGCTTACCTTGAAGATGGCATTATATGGGAGGCCCTGAATTTTGTTGTAAACGGATTAGTTGACTCGTAATCAAAATAGTCCCGCCGATTTTCGCTAAATGCATTAGGCGATTTCAAGTCACAAGGGCTACCGGCTGCCCCGTTGTTGAGTTTATCAGATCTTCTACTATCCTTTTTTCCAGTCACCCTTTCAAACAGGCTGACTTTCTCCCTTTTCTCTCTCTTATTTTCTTTTCTTACTTCAATGGATTTTGAAAATAAACTCATGTTGCTGTCCCAGGATTCGCTACTTTCTTCGAATGGGTTTTTCTTCCTTGGCAGTGTTGCAAATTTTTGGGGTAATGAGGCAGTCACATTGGTAAATGGGTCACTTTGTCTTCCGAAAGACGACTCGCCTTCACCCACGCTGCTGTCGGGCTGGTTCATTTTAGAAGTATCAAAGCTTAATGTTCTTCTGTGTGGAGATTTGAGACTTCCTGCAAACAATTTTGCAGTCAGTACACAATCAGCAACACATCACATCACACGAGCGGGCACATTCTGTGTGCACACTGCTGCTTTTAGAAGGAGAGCAATTAGCTACTTAAAGGTTTAACCTCTAAAAGAATCAAAGGAAACAATTGTAAAATGCTAAGGGATAGCTCTCTAAGTATTAGGCTAGTAATAATTAGTATACTGCTAGAAACAAGCATATACACAAACTCTAATGTCAAAACTAGAGGTTCTGCTTGGCATGCCAGTGCTATAAATTCTCAAAGACTTTTTTTTCATCATTAGCATTACACTGACTTTCTTATAATGCTTCTGAACGTGGGTCTTTTCTCAGGAACTGTCTGATTAAACGAAATATTCATTTATGCTTCAGCTTTCCAGATGGAAGCAACAGCGGGGGGGTGGGGGGACGGACCAGGACCTGAGAAGTGACTGAGACTCATTTTTATTATCATCTAATAATATAAATACAATACTGAATGCATACAGGCTCTGCCTTTAATGCTCCTAACAATTTTATTGGATCACTCAATTTAGAAAATACTATTAAAAAACTGTAATGTTTATTTTCTAATTTTAGAAGTTGAACTTTAAATTAAACTATAAAGGCTATCTCGGGCCACTGAGGATGCAAGTAAGAGAAAAAGTGTCACTCACCACTTTCTGGAACTGCTCCAAAGGAATCTATCTGGCGGCCGAGAAGATGCATTTGACCAACGGGGCCAGACTTCAGCTTCTCAGAAGACACGTGGGTCCCGGTCAAATCAGACATTGAATGTGCTGAAGAGAGTCGCTGAGGACCCAAAAGGAAAGGCTTTTTTGGTTTGGATTTCATCTGCATCTCACCGCTTGAAAATTCAGAATTGGCATCAGTCAAGTGAGAACTTGGAATGATTGCAGAAGACGTATCAGAAAATGTGCCATCGCTTTTCCTCCCTTTCACCTTATCTTTCAGTTTTGCAAAGGGAGACCTGGTCTTGTCCTTCATTGATAAGTCAAACATACTTGCCGTCATGTTGTTCCTCATGAACTGAATACTGACCTTTATCTCACCCCTGTTTTTGGCTCTTTTTCCTTGTTTGGATTCTAATCTAAACCACCTTAAAGAGAAGGAAAAACTGGGTTGTAACATGTGATGAAGAGAGGATATCAAGCTTTACTCTATACAAATAGCTTCTTAGTAAAGCTCTCATACCCGAGGGCGAGCTGTGCACCGGATGAGCATGTGCCAGCCAGAGTACCTCTGCTTTGACTCACTGCTTAATTTTTAAACACTTACCGCTGTCTCTGGGATGGGACATACACTAAGGAAATGATCTGCAGTAAGTTTGAAAAGGTTTTCAGATAACGTTTTCTTTCATGATTTGCAAATCATTCCCATCAAAAATCCTTACCAAGGAGGGCTATTTATGATGTTCCCGTCTGGGATGAAGGTTGCTAATTGCCTAAAAATGTTTTTTAAAGTTAAACGATACTCAAGTACAGATTCTGAAAGAATTCATCAATATGAATTATTATGGGGCAGTATAAAATGATAAATGTCTATACTTTTAATAACGTAATAAGTATTTAGCTCCATCCAAAAGTTTCTTCTGTAAAAACTATTAAAAGAGTTTTGTTAATTTGGAGACCACTACATATAGTTTACTAATTATAAAAATTGCATATAATGTAATTTAGATTAATATAAAATGGGTCAAAGCCTTTTCCTGAATAAAAATGCAAAATGAATTAAATGCAGGAAGTGACAAATAGTAATAAATCTTATAGAGTTGTCAAAGAAAAAAAGTGTAAATGCTTCCTGTTACAACCTTTGTTTCATTTACTATTGCTACTGTGACAATTCTGAATAAAAATTATTTTAATGGGAGCCAAATCTCATGATCTTAGCCATTTTGCTGTATGACATTGCCCATTGTTAAATGATGTATAAGAAACAAAGTTTATTTTGCTTTTGTTCATAGTGTTTTTATCCATGAGAAAGTCTCCAGTTGTCAGTGTTACAAGTGGTCATTCCATAGGGCAAACAGCCAAAAAAAGAAAAAAAGAACAAGAAAACCCAAAAAACAAAAACCACCCTGCAAAATCAAGCCTAGATGCCAGTTTCTACAATGTTTTCACATTACTTATCAATGAAGCATAATATCCATTCCTGCAGATGAGTTATTATTTAAATATAGCTCTAATCAAGTGTAACAAATTTTTTTAGCTACAAAGGAACTCAGATCTAATTTCATATTAGTTCTTTCCCTCATTGTTACCAACAGGATATGCCAGAAGAAGGTACATTTACTATATACCACCTGGTTCACAGGTCTTATCAGGCGGGAGAAGAAACAGGCACGTAACAATACATATGTCAGCTGCATCTTAACAAGTAACACTCTAAAGAAGTATTTTCTTGATTAATTTGAAGCAATTCAATCAAGTAAGATCTAGCTGCATCAAAACAAACAACTTAAAAAAAAAAGAATATTTTAGACTAGAAAGCATTAACTTGATTTACTCTAAAAGGAGAAAATCCTTTATCCGCAGCAAATGGTGAAATAAATCTGCAGAGGCAGAGACTAGACACAATAGCGATAAACTCTGAGGAACAGAAACGCACACTCGAGCACTCGAAAAGTCTGGGGGCGAAACAAGCTTATGTACCCAGTTATAAACTTAGTTTTGGGAAAGAGAGCCACTCTCAACAGGCGAGGAACACTCACTTCCAATGAGTGGTACTACAGAAATTATCTGTGACATCTCAGGCTTTACAGAAAATAGATGAATATACTTTGTACCCAAAACAAAGCAAAATAAAACAAGACAAACAAACAAACAAAACCTAAGCCTGTAGGATTTCCATGTGTATAACAAAACAAAGCTAATTGGGGGGAAAAAAACAATAACCCAATAAATGGAAGGGGATGAAGGTAATCAAAATTCATACAATTTTACAAATAAGACCAGATACATCATCTACTTCAACATTCTTATTTCAGAGAGGAGGAAAATGAGGCACAGATAATATAAGTAACATCCAGTGTCAGGTTGAAGTCAGTAAGAAAAATATCCAAAGTTGATGCATAACATCTGCACGAAAACAGAAGTCCTTTCGTATGTGATGAACCAAACATGTTAATAATACTAAATGCGTAGCTGCTCATCTATTACAGGACACTATTTACTTAATCAGGAGACAAGACAGCCAAAGAAGAAGGCAATGCAGCTTTCTACTGCCAGAATATAAGGTCCATGAAGATAGTTTGCCTTGCGCTAAATAAATGTTGACTGAATTATTTCTAGAACTGTATCCTTAACACAGCCATACACTGTGGGTGCATATGGATGTGTTTTGCATTGTTTTGTTTTTGGCAGGGAACACTGAAGACTTAGATGAGCTTTATAGAATAAAGCAAGCCAGTGCTTGAATACAAACTCTAAATACAGTATTTTACCATCCTCCTCCCATCCCCCCAAAAAGAACTTTAAATATACTAATTTAAAATACAGGCATGACAAATAGCTTAGCTGTCTTGTTTTGAAAGTGATATAACAGGGAAGTCTTAATGAGACCTTCAAAAATCATCCCAGAGATAAGACTTGTTTTCCCAGGCTTCAAAAAGATAAAATGAAGACGTAGCATTTGGGGCTTAGTGGATTAATGCTGATTTTTTTTTTCACCTCTTGAATGCTGGATTTCAACTATATATGGCCTCTGTTCAATTTTTAGTGGGCACAGGTCCATGTTCAAAAACCACCACACATGTGGGAACTATTCCCAAGCAATTGGTGCTGTGTGGTCAGAAACAGGACGAGATTGGCAGAAAGGGTGCCAGAGGCCAGGACGCAGGTGCACCGCAGAGGCGCACACAAAAGTCCTAAAATCAGCATGTGCTTGAGTCATACCTAACTCTAGGGGCTCTGATTGTTATTACTTTTCGTGAGCATTAAAAAAAAGATCAACATCACCCACTTCCGTTGTTAAAAAAAAAAAGAAATCAATAGACATTACATAACAGCATGAACAATTTTACCACTCTATTATTAAACACTGTATTATTTCCTTAAATCTCATGCCAGAACCAACCCAGACACCCATTAAAGTGGGAGATACAGAAGTTCCCTTTCTATGCTCCACTCAAAGTGTGCCGGTTCAGGCCCCTTTCCCCACTTCTTAAAAGAAGGGGGAAAAAAAGGTATTTAATTTAAAGGTATAAAAACAAGTTAAATAATAGTTTTAGCTGTCACATTTCTTTGCCTATCATGACATAACTGGAAGACAAGCTGTAAATACCTGTCTTCAGTGTCAAGACTAAAAAGCGTCACACCCAGCAGTGTCATGGGACTTCCAGCTCAGCTGGTAACCTCCATCATTCATACGGCTTTCCTCCAAAGCACCTGGGAATATGCTGCAAGGCTCAGCAACGTGCAGAACATTAAATATCTCTCTTGCAATACACCAGTGGCTCAAGTCTGTCTCTCCCTGTGCCACATGTACAGCTGTGCTGCAAAAGGAAACTATTAAATATATTAAAAACCTAGAAATATTACCAATAAAGATACCTCATCAAATATGTGGTCCCCATTTATCCACAAAGAAAGAAAATGTGAGGCATTTAATAACATGAAAATCATTTTGAAAGCAATAACATCGCAAGGACTGTTGATAACATTTTAAAGCATTTGCCCCCAAAAAGTTCTAACCGATTTTATATAGTAGCCAAGAGAGACTTTCTATAGGGAGTCTACAGTTTACTGTTTACAGCCAAATGTATTATAACTGTGACGTTGACAACAATAAGGAGTAAAACAAGAAGAAACTTGAAAACTTTACTTCGTCCTCAGAATCTCTGGGTTCACAGTTGGGCCTACTTTCACATGGGAAATTTACATTTCAGAGAGGGCCTGTAACGCCTCACTCCTTACCACTGAAAGTACTGTTAGTGCAGTATGAACGCTGAAGTTACAATGTACTTGAAAGTTTACATGCAGAAGACTTTGAACATTTTATATTAAGTGACACCTGAAACTGGTTATGTGAAACAAATTATTTGACAATTATGCATTTTCAATTTAATTCTGATGAACTCCTCAGAGGAAACTGAATACCACTTCGAAGATCTCAAGCAATTTCATTAAAATCACTGATACATATTCAACCTACACTTTTAAAAACCCTTTTTGTTCCTTTTTCTCACAGTATTTTCATCTCCTTAACTAGTCTAAATATTTACGATTGTTTGTCTTGCATTCCTAGTATTTCTTATCTCTCTACCCTTTTACCCTACACATTAAATCTTCGGTAAAGATCTGATGGAAAACTTTTTTTTTAATGGAAATTAAAACTCCAGTCAAGAGAAGCTTGCAGAAAGACACACATAGAAAAAAACAAGAGGTGGTTGTTTGAAAATATAACATTTCTTGACATATAAATGTCAAGAAAGTCATCAATATAAAAAAGTTTCTAAAAGGGTAAATAAATTTCAGTTATGAATGAAGCAAACAGCAAAGCTATTTTGGAAATTTCAATTCCTCTTATAAATTCAACCTATATTTTTCTCTCATTAATAATGTTCTCTCAGACCAGAAAAATTACGTTTAAGGAAGAGGTAAGTACACCTATCTCTGAAAACACTCTATTTTTCAATGTAACATCACAGTGTTAACTTATATGATGGTTTTCAAAATTAGAATATATCTACCTTAAGCTAAAAAGTCATATTTTAAAAGCCATGTTTTCATTGAAGATGTCATTACATCATTTCAGCATTTCATCACAAGAATTTAACCACTGTCTAAATCTGACAGTTTTTAATATGGTCTAAACCCATTGGCTTTGCAGAGCTAATTCCGAAGTAATACACCAGCTCTAATGTATTGTAAATTCAAAGGAAAACGTTAGTGTGTTCAAGGTTGAGGGTGTTTGTACACACTTGTAAAACTTTTTTTCCTTTAAACATCTTTGGACTCCATCAGGACGTCCTTACCCTGAAAAATGGCTGCACTCAAATAAAGGCCACTGTGTTTGCAATGTAGAAATGACATAATGAGTTCTAAATCTGGTAATTCATCTTTAACAGCTTCAGAGTTCAACGTATATAGGGCATTATATTGGCAGACTTAGTTTTCTGCTATTCTATTTCCTGGAAAACTGTTATGTTTAAAGACAACTTACACTCGTTGTTTTACCTGGTCAACCCTATGCTCCAGTCTTATAATAAGTAGTGGAACAATGTTAATTTAATTAAAACCCAGTGCAAAACATTCAATTCTTTAAGATGAACACTTCAAACAAATGAGAGTAAGGGACCATTCAAGACTCCATTTTAAAAATGTTTCTTCACAAGGGCTATTTTTACTTCGAAGTCATGCAAATATGGTGCTTAAAACTGGGTCATATTTCAGTCCGAACACCAATGCCCCAGGTATACACATAATTTCCAACAACAGAAAACACATAAATAAGATACAGTTAAGCTTCCCCAAATTAAAAATAAATTACATAACTTACTCTGTTTTCCTTCTTTGTTTGTCCTCAAAGATGTCATTGAGATTGATTGCCACCTGCCCTAAAAACTTATCCAGCCCCACCAGGGACCTGTGCATAACTATGAGGAAAAGAATGTACTTCTCTGGATTGCCCTGCATTAGCAAGCCGGGCAGCTCGAAGGAGGCCTCTTCCTTCCAGACTGGCTCAAGGGTTTTCTCAGCTACGGAGGTGGAGTACTTTTCCTTGCCCAGCTGAATTATAGTGTATGTGTCATTGGTGCCACTTTTGCCTTTTGGCTTAAGACCTTTGGCTTGGAGCACTGTGACCTGCACGTGGGTTGGAAACCACTTTTGGGCTTGCTCGGACAGCATCATTCTGTCTCTCTCTGCACCCGGGTCCCCAGCTCAGGCAGTTCCCCTCCCGGAGGGAGAGCCTGGTCCCCAGTCACTGCATCCTAATGGCACTTAACGGAGACGGGCACTCTCATAGCTGCCCAACTTGCCTAGGGCTGATGTCCAAGGGCCTCACGGGGCCAGCCCGGGGACAAGGCTGCTCTGGGGGTCCCCTTTCTTCAAAAGCACAGGGACCCACCATCACCTGGCCGCGCCGTCCCGGCCCCCGCGGCCGCACCTTCACGCTCCCCCGGGCCCAGGGACAAGCCCTCGGCGGCGGGCGGCTCCGGGCCTGCGGGAAGGTGAGGCCTGGCGGCCACGGCCCACTCCAAAGGAGGGCTGCGGAGTGGGAGGGCGCCCCCCGCCCTGCAGACTAGAGCTGGTCCGCCTAATTCGAAGTCCCCGGCCTCTCGCCCGCCTCCTAGTATCCAGGCTGCCCTTGCCTCCACCGCGCCTCCCGCCCGCCCTGCGCTAACCCGCCGGCTGGGCCCGGCCCCTCCTCCCGACCCCGGTAATACGAACCGCCGGCAGCTCGCGCGGCCTCGCTCCCTCACGCAAACCTCTCCCTCCACCTCCCACTCGCCTCGGCTCCTCCTCCGGCGGGGGCGGGTCACGGGGGTGGAGTGGGACCTGGGGCAGGGGATGCGGCCGCCTCGGAGCCGGCAAGCCAAGGGCTGCAGGGCGGCGGGCACCGAGCTCTGCCTGTCGGGGCCCTGGGTTCCTAGCACCGCGCAGGTAGTGGCGGCGGCGGCAGCCGCAGCGGCACTTCCGGGTTGTCCATCTCCCTGTTGACTTCGAGAACGCCACCGGGCGGGGCTGGGCGGGGCCTCCGGGTCAGAGGTCAGCACCGCCCCGGTTGCCGTGGCGACCTAGGGCGCGCACTGCGAGCTCCTTTCCATGGCTAGGTGCTCTACCGTAGCACCTGCGGCCGTTGCTTCGGCCTGGCACAACGCTGGGCTCTGAGGACCTGCGTGCCTAGAGCGGCCGGCGGGGGACCGCTCCTGAGAGGGGGCAAGCAAGCCCCGGGGCCTGCCGATGTAGAGAGAGGCCCGATTTCAATCTTTGAAAGCTGTCTTTGTTATGTTGTAGATGCCCTGTGCCTAGCACAGAGCGGGCGTTCGATGAATAGTAATGGAATGCATCCCACCCCTTCACTGCCCCAAAACACAGTTTTCTCAATCCCTTATCCCCTCTTCTTTTGATAAAAGAGAAGGCTGTTAATTGCCAAATGGTACCCTCTACTCCCCCTCCCCCAAGAAAAGGGAGAGAGGGAAGCAGGTAAGATTCCAAAACACCGGTATGAATAAAGGTCGCTGAAGGCACTAGGCTGGAGTCACAGGACCTGTTTCCGACCCCTGAGCCTCAGTTGCTTCAAGGGTAGGAAAACTCAAGTCTAAGATTCCATCGCGACTCAATTGACGGAATGTCAAAAGGACCCCTTGGGACACTTGCAGTCCCGTAGACCGTACAACTTCGGAAACCAAACCCAGAGACCTTCCTGGTCATATACCATCAGCTGAGAAAAACAAACAGCCTCCTTCACCAAAGGCACAGACAATTGCCTTAGCTGGTCCTGAGGGCAACACCTGATGCACCCCGGTGCTGTCGGAACGAAAGGGGCTTTGTTAAGAGAAGAAAATGGGAATATGTTAACACTGCCCTTTTTCCACACTTGCCTGATCTAGTGGGAGAAATATGGTAATAGCTGATAAGTCAGGAGCCTCCCTTGATGTCCTGGCTCTGCCAGAAATTCAGTACAGAGCTCGTGATAGGCACTTAGTATCCTGAGGTAAGGAATTTAGAATCTGGGAGATTCCATTCCCTTGTCCATAAATTGCTGATAAAATAGCTATTACAGAGTTTGGAGAACTATTCTGAGATAATGTACATTTCCTAGCATAGTATGGCACATAATTCTAAAGCTCACTTTGCCCCATTTATTTCTCAGTTGCAAGAGACTTTTTAATACTATCTTTATTGTTTTTATTTCCATCCATGTCTTATTTTCCCAAGGGAACTCTCAGTTCTTTGGGCTGCCTTATGTACCACGGATCATCATTTCACAGTGCCTAGCATGCAGGGGGCACTCAATGTGTTGAATGACTTAATGCTTATTCTTCTTTTTTATTATTAATTTTGAGAATAAAACAATATGATAGATGTACATATACTTTTCCAACTTAAAATGGCCAGAGAAGTATAAGATACCATGTTTGTTATTTTCAGGCGTGATTTAAAACTTTTCTATTTGAGGGAGACATTAAATTTTCTATAGTTTTTTAGTGTCCTTGTGTTTACAGGTTAACTAGCCACAGCACTTAAACCTCTAAAACCCAAGGGTCCTTTTATGAAATGTCCTTGTATATTACATGGAAGTATGTGAGGGCTCAGTATACAGGGCAGGGCAAAAGTAGGTTTACAGTTGTTCATATGGAAAATAATACAATAATTCATAAATAATAATATAAGAATAAACTGTATGTTTCATGTACTCACAACCATAACCTACTTTTGTCCCACCTTGTATTTGTGACAGAAAAGCAATCATAGAGTTTAACACCCTGGGGGCAGGGGATAGCATTACACATTATTTAAATCGAATGGAAGGAAGATACTTCCTTGACTTTAAAGGATGACACTGCAGACCTCAAAGACCACCCAGATCCCAGCACATTCTTTCAGGGACCCACTGACACTTGCTAGTATCTATAGATTTCCTTTCATTCGTCAGAAACTGTAGTTTTTTCCGTGCTGCTCACACACAGTGGCTGGTGTGAGTTCTACATGAAATAGGCAATCCAAAAATAGATAGTGGAGGAAGTTACCACCAAGATCTTCAGGAAACCAAACTGGAGATGATATCTGGAATGACAGCTAGACACCGCCTAGAATGAAAAGACCTGATTTTAAGCCATTCTCATGAAACTTTACTATAAAAGGTATAAAAGGAGGCAGAATTTTTCATCTCCAAGAGACAATGTGTATAAAGACCATGTACAGAAAACAGAAAACAATCATCATATTGTGAATATCGCATCTGGATCCCAGAGTGGGCAGTTGTCAACTTTAAGTTTCCCAAAGAAAAATATTCTTTAGGAATTTTTAATTTTTAGAGAGTGCATTGGAATAGTCAATGGTGGAATTTCAACCAAAATCCCCAGAGAGAAATTATTTGATATCTGAAAGTTACAAAACCAAAATTCAGTTGAGAATTTTTATAAATTGCATTTTACAAGTCTTCATGTCTCGATTGGTTGTAATTTTTTAAAAATAGACAATTATAATAGTGGATGTGTGTTTCTAAAGAGCTCAAATTGTTTGGAAAGCTTTATTAATCATTATAAACTTGTTTACAAGTATCATTTCACTCATCTGTGAAATGCAGCCATCTCTAGGGTGGAAGTTGGCAGAGGGAGCTCACGGCGGCGATGCAATCACGTACTCCAACACAGTTTAGGGAATGCTCTAAAGGCTAGAGCTGAACAAGTGGAATTGCTAACATCTATTCCTGTAACACCTACATTTCCCCTGAGGTTTCCTAAGACCTGGTAGAGCCAAAATTATTTCGTTTTACTGTCCAGCAAGATCAGGAGTTATGACTTAATGTTTGTAAACCAGAAAAAGAAAATAGTATGCTTTTGCCCTGGAGAAGCCAACAAACATACAAAGAAAAAATGGACTAAACAGAATCCAGGATGGTATAACAGTGAAGTGATTTCCTATAAGGAAG
The DNA here is from genome assembly GCA_004027735.1 of Carollia perspicillata. Taxonomy (NCBI): domain Eukaryota; kingdom Metazoa; phylum Chordata; class Mammalia; order Chiroptera; family Phyllostomidae; genus Carollia; species Carollia perspicillata. The sequence goes on from PVKM010001465.1 coordinate 57,081, forward strand.
TGTTTTTTATTTTTTTATTATTTGTATTAAGAGAGTTAAAGACAGGTCAGCTGAGTCAAATATATCACCGGCGCATAGTGGAAAATAATGGCAATTACTTTAGACCTGGGATGTAAGTGGTTCTGCAAAAATGTTTATTGTCATATAGTTTTAAAACTTCTTACCAATTTTAAGGTACACATGGACAATCACTTTAACAAGGAATAAGGTCTGCATACATAAGGACAACATAACCAGAATCGAAGACAGTCACTTTTAATTATTATGCTGTATGACTAATGTCATGTCCGGAAACATTTGGTATAATTATATATTCAAGGGCTTGGGGAAATAATACATCTTAAAGGAGGAAAAATGGTGAAATTTCTAATTTTAAGTAGTTACAATGTCTGATGCAATAATGTGAGCAGAAGGTAAAAATAATCACTATTCTCCAATAGTGGAGGATTTCACAGATGAAAATATTTGTATAGTGCTTACACCTTCCAGTAAAGTCTCATAAGGAGACTTATTTATTCCAAGCACTGTGTGAGAATTTGTTTTCCTTTGGGCATCCGCATCTCTAAACTCATCACTTGGAAACCTATTGTAGGACAACGATGAAGCTCTAAGTGTTTAAATAGCCCACGAGGTCAAGAGTGTTAACACTACCATGTACGATATTTTCAAGTTGGAGGTTAAAAGACGTGAAGGCAACACAAAGCTTTCCCAAAGTATTGTTACAATCTTCAAACTTCAGATACACATGCACTCATTCAAATATGTATGCAACTCAAATATATATAAAATTTATACAAATATACATATGGAAAAACTTTAGAGTTATGTTAGAGATACGCACATAGACAGGTTAATGTCCACAGACCCATTAAAAAGTTGAAGTATTTGGCAAATTGATTTGAAATTATAATTGTAATAAACTAGTCTTTGGGGTGGGGGTAGGTGGTCCTCTTGTTTTCGTCACTGGCCTGATTAATCTGTCTCGTGGATGGTGTATGGGCACAGTCTGTTGTCACGCATGAGCAGCGTGCTGCCGAGTTCTATAGATAGCTCTAGTCCACATCCCAGGACTTAATCCCCATTCTGCCTATTACTAGCTACATATGTATAGGGAAGTAACTTTCCTGCTTTGGATCTCTGTTTCTTCATCTGTAAAATGAGAGTCTCTCATAGGAACCACTAAAGCGTTCTCTAACATTTAACAGTCCTAAGTAGTATATCCACAACACAGAGAAGCAAATTGCATTATAACTGCCTAATTGAATGTGGTCAATATACTAAAGCAGAGTCCTTTTTTATGTGATATATTAATGAAGGGTACTCTAATTGGGAAGAAAAAAATCCTTAAGACATCCTGAGAGCTCTTCCTCCCGAAGATCATCATGGTAAGGGAGTAAATATCTCTCTTATAAATAGACCCTGCATGAGGAAATCAACACTAACAGCTCGATTAGGAAGAAATTACATGTAAGTGCAACTGGTTTTGAAAAGCCTTAAGCTTTCTGCTCGTAGTAATAACTATAACTTCTATTCATATTATTTGTAGCTTTTTCAGACTATGAAAAAGTGTTTAGCAGAGTAAGAATTTGTGGAGCAGAACGCATTTTTGCACATAAGAATGTTTTGTGTTGATGTCTTTCAATTTCTTCTTTATGGTATCATACTATGATGTGCAATTTTCATTTTCTCAACAAAATCAATGTGTGTTGATGTACAGAATATGAATCGATTTACTTTAATTGTTATACAAAGTCAGTCCGGAAAAAGTCCAGCCATTGTTAATATAACAAGAACGGCTTACACGACATCAGTATGACCTGGCAGCCAAGGCGAGTGGACTGGAATACGCATGCGTGAACAGTGACGACTTCACTGTACTAGTCAGTGGGGGTGGTAGACGTCATTGAGTAAGAATGTGTACTATGTGGCCATCACATTTAAAATGACTGAGTGAGCAGAGCAATAGATCTGCATCATTTTTGCGTTAAGCTTGAACATTCCTCCGTGGAAACTGTGCAGATGATTCAGAAGGCTGCAGCTACGGGCACCTGGTGATGGGCAGCTTCATCACAACAGAGCACCCTACCCTCTCATGCCTCACATCTCGAGCAGATTTTTTTGGCAAAACATCAGATCGCCCAAGTGACTCACACCCCCTGCAGCCCAGATTTGGTGCCCTGCAACTTCTGGCTTTTCCCCAAACTAAACTCATCTTCTAAAGGGAAGAGATTTCAGACCATTGATGAGATTCAGAAAAATACGACGGGGCAGTTGATGTTGATTGGGAGAACCGTGTGAGGTCCCGAGGTGCCTACTTTGAAGGGGACTGAGACGTCAATGTCCTATATACAACGTTTCTTGTATCTTGTGTCTTCTTCAATAAATGTCTCTGTTACATGGCTGGATACCTTCTGGACAGGCTTTGTATGCTATTGGGTCAGATGAATGAGCCCCATTTGATCTTTTCTGCTTCAAAAGGGTGTTTAAGTTGTTCCTAATTTTCACTATCATAAACAATGCTGTGGGATGTCCACATATATCTCCTCTGCACATGTGCAGATAATTTTTTTGTAATCATGCTTGTTTTGACAACTGACCATGAAATTACTGGAAGTTTGTGAATGACAGTGTGGAAACCAGTGGGCCAGAGCATCAGAAGGCCTGTTGTTAGTTCTGGCTGTGTAACTAAGCAGCTGTAGGCCTGACAAGTTGTAATCTTTTTGTGTCTCTGAGGCCCCTTCCAGCTCCAGAATTTCCAAAGTTCTTCATATATATACATATATATATAATATGGATATAATATATAATGTAAGTGATATAATGTGTTATACATTTACATATATACAGTATATAAAATATAATATAATGTACTACATTTTTATAATTAAAATAATATATAATACATTAATGTATATAGATATGATTTGTTTCTATATATTGAGTTGGCCAAAAAGTCCATTTAGTTTCTTCCATAAAATAAAAGACACATTTTTCATTTTCACCAATAACTTTATTGATCTGGATATTTTAAGTATGTTGGCTATCTCCCACTTGGCTTTTAGTGGGTAGAGGCCAAGGGTGCTGCTAAACATCTTCCAATGCATAAGACAGCAAAGAATTATTTGGGCAAAATTCAGTAGTACCAAGAAAACTTCACAAATCACTTTGGACACATTTGATCAGTCACAATGTCTTCTTCATACACTGCACAAATCTTTTTTTGTGTTTCAGTTGTATTTTTACCCTTCTTGAAATAAGAAAGCATTATCACCAAAAATGTTGCATATTTTATTCCATCTTCAATATTAAAAATGGTTACTAAAAATTCACCAATTTTAATAAGTTTTCTTAATGCATGCTGACATGACAGCTGTCACAGTACAATCTAACAAAACTATTTCAAATGAAGTTAAAGACAACTAAGCACTACTAGAGCCATCGTATGGAAAAAACTAAATGGATTTTTTGGACCACTCAATATAATATAGTAAATTTATATATGTGCAGGATTACTGAAAAGCAGCAATGATTGTTATTGGAGAAAGGTTTTGTGAATACTTACATGTTTATCTTCAAATTTCAATTGCCTTGTCATCCTGAGTCTTTCCAAAATATTCTAGAACATTGCTCCTTGTATGGATCTATAACAAGGGCTGGGAGATTGTGACTATTGCTGAAAGAAATGTTTATCAGAATCTGTAGATGTATCCTTGTACTTTGTAAACATCTGCTAATATTTTTCATATTCAGTTAACATCCAAGATGGAGAATCCTTTAGACAAATAGTAAAGGATTAGAACTGTAATATATCTGGAACTAATGCATCTGATCATTTGGAGAGCATTAAACTGGTGCGCGGCTGGCAAAAACATTTGGTGGTGGGGTTTTTCCCCCTACGTGAGATCTAGTATTCTATCCTTCTACTTATTTAATCTATGCTAAACAAAGTAAAGGATTTTAAAGTTGTTTTGTTATATTGGTGTTTGATAGAAAGCTCAGCTGTGGCAGGGAGGATGGCATTTTGAGGGGGTAGATCCAACTCTTTTTGTTCCAAGGTCGGATTTGAAACTGTTTCTTCTAAGCAGTTTCAACTAGCCTGAATAATGTTTTAGTCCATCTGAAGATTTGATAAGAAAAATATTTCTGGCTTAGAACTCGGTGCTTATCTTTCACACGGTCTGGATTGGATCACCTTCAGAGCACATATAGGTTATAATATAGGGAATGGCTCTTATGAATCTGTATTATAATCATTTTCTAGTTATTGGAATAATCACTGATGGTCTACACAGCCAAGATTAAGCATACGATGTGTCTTGGCAATGTAGACCTAGAAGACATACCTGTTTCCAGGTAGTTCAGTAGTATAGTGGAAGGAGCATGGAGCATCTATGACTCCAAGCAACTTAAATTCTTCCTCAGTAAAACAATGACATTTAAATTCCTTCTCTAAGCTTGGAATCTGAGATTACCCAGGATGTCTTCCCAATAGATTCCCATCAATGAACAACTGTTTTACTGTGGTTGTTTATCAGGCTCAGTCTGCAGGAGGACAAGGTATAAACTGTAATTTGTGCCTCTAACTGGGCTCTTGGAACCCGAGATCTTAAGAAAAAACTAACAAAGTTTTTTGAAAACTTGTGTCCTGGGTGTGAAGTGCATTGTATGAATTTCTAAGGTAAATCACCTGTGTAATTTCAGGGGATTTTGTTTTCCTTTTTGGTACTTGGACACTGGGAAGGCATGGAACAGACTGGCTTCATACAAGTGAAGCCTGGTGCATAGGCACCCTAGGAAAGAAGGGTTTGTGGTTTCTAACACGGGATTTCCTCTGAAGTACCCCAGAGAGAGACCCTCACTGGACTTTTACTGAGTGCCTGTGCCCAGGTGGGTTTTACCTCTTGGGCACTAACTACCCAAGCAACCTTGAACAAATGATATCAACTCTCTAAATTTAGGTTCGCTCTTCTGCAAAATGAGTTGCTGGGTGCATTCAATGCAGGGTCAGGTAAAGCGCAGGGCGGCCAGCACACAGGAAGTTGTAGCGGTTGGGTTGATGGTGCAATTCCACTTTTCTCTGCAGCTGCGTTCCTCAGATCTGAGGGTTCTTCTGGGCTGTTCTTTTCCAAGAAGTTAAGGATCAGGGGATGCAGTAGGTGCCTCATTAGGCCAGCCAGTGAGAGCCAGCAAATCGAGACCCCAAGTTATTTTTGTTTCATGCCAAATCCAATGTGATTAGACACTTTTTCCAAACAAAAGTTAAAATGAAAATAACTCAATATAATATTCCAAACCTTAATTTACAATAGAATAATGACTTTTCAAAGTATCAAGTTAGCAACTTTACAAGAATTAATCAGCTTCTTAAGTTGCGGAATAACAGTAAGGGATTCCCTAAATTGTAACCCTTCTATCTCTGCCAGCAGCTGAGTTAGAAACTTAAGCAATAAACACAAAATAAAATTTTAAAGAGAGAAACTTAAGGCATAGATCATATGTCAAATAATATTTTAATGTACTGGATTTCCTTTAGGAAGAGAATTGTGATGAATTCTTTTTAAAGTATGACATCCTTTGGTACACCTAGTCACGTAAACATTCAGTGACTAATCAGTGTTTTCTAACTCCCATGTACCACTCTGACTGTAAACATGTTATCTGTTTTAAATATTATTAAATAAGAGCTAACATTTGCTGATTGCTCGGCTCATGCTAATTTTTTAACATCATAATTTCATTTAATTTGGAAGAGATGAAGCTACAGCCAACACGAACACTGCCATTGTGTTTTTCCCGTCCTATCACACAGAATGAAGGAAGGTTGTATGGTGCACTCGCCCCCTCGGGCACTGCTCACACGGGGATGAGGCAGGAAACCTGGAAACCAAATCCTTCCTCTCCTTTGAACAACTCTTGTACTTCAATTGCCTTTAAGCATGATCATAGCATCCTTGACACAATCCCTGAGCCTTATACTGCTTCAGTGGACGTGCGGAGACAAGGCAAAGGTGGTTGATCTGTTTTGCGGCTCACGGCATACTCCTAGAAACGGTAGTCTCTCAACTGCAGTGTTTGGCATCCACAAGCCTCAGAAGGATTGAGATGTATCTCTGCACCTTTGACATCACTGGATTCTCTGCAGTCTGTCTCCTGTGGAAAATGTTCAGAAGACCAAGGCTCCCCCACCACCTCCACCTACCAATCATGTTTATTAGACATTTGCTGGAGAGTATAACATAATACATGGAAAAGCATTGTGTAAAATGTAAAGTATTTTACAAATATGAAATTTTATCATGGTTTTTAGGCTTGTATAACGCGCACTTTTTTGCCCAGATTTTTGCGGGAAAATAAGGATGCACATTATACAGAGGTAATGCTAATTCCACATCTATATATGTTTTTAATTATTTTATTTATGCTTATGCATTAAAGGTGTAACTCTAGAAAGCAATAATGATAGCCATATGCCAAAATAATAACCTGGAATACAATAATTGGTTTCGTTTCTAAATATAAATAATTGAATTAAAAAATTAAAATGAAAGATAATTTTCCTAAAAGTTTGGGCCAAAAATGTAGATGCACATTATACAGTATTAAATGTGTTTCTCTTAACATTCATACTTTTTCCTCTAGCATCAACAATTGCTTAAAATGGTGCGCTGAACAGATTTAAAAGCAAGAAAGTTCTAGTAGACTGTCATTCAGACTATGTCAAATCCAATTAAACTTTGCAACATAGTGAACACATAAAGAATAACTAAGAACTTGATAGCTAAGTAGAGAAATGTATACGATGGGTCAAAGCTGATTGAGTATCGCAGGACAGGATATAGTGTATGAAGAGGTGATTTTTCAGCGGGGAGGAGAGGCAGAAGGAGTTTGAAAGGAGTGAAGGGGGTCAGATGTACGGTGATGGAAAAAGTCTAGACTTTGGGTGATGAGCACACGATATGATATACAGATGCTGTCTTATAGAGTTGTAAACTTAAAATTCATACAATGATATCGACTAATGTCTCCCCCCACAATTTAATTTAAACAGGCAAAAAAGAGAGATAAGTTTTAAGTTGATTGTGGAATGAAAAAACCAGTGCCTTCTTGGAAAAATATACCTAAACAAGCTCATGTGATTGTAAGTTTGACAATCTGTTGATAATAATTTCTGTATTTCTCATTGCTAGTACACCCAGCACTCTATGACCTTCCTCCTGGTTTCAGGCAGCAGTTTTGCCATTTCAAGGTAGACAGTAGGGAAAAGGATAACAAAGGCCAAAGTTTATGCAGTGAATAAAGAATTTCGAGCCCTGGCTGGTATGGTTCAGTGGATTGAGCACCGGCCTGTGAACCAAAGAGTCACCAGTTCGATTCCCAGTCGGGGCACATTTCTAGACTGCAAGCCAGGTCCCCAGTGCGGGGTTGCGCGAGAGGTAACCACACACTGATGTTTCTCTCCCTCTCTTTCTCCCTCCCTTCCCCTCTCTAAAAATAAATAAATAAATAAACTCTTTAAAAAAAAGAATTTTAAAGAATACAACTGATGAAAGATCTAGACTTGATGAAGATTTCACTGCTCAGGGAGAAGCAGAAAAATGGGAGACTGACGAACATCGAGATTGTCAAATATTTTTGAGTGTCTTCAAGACCTTTCTTCTCCCTTCCCTCCTTGTTGAGCATGGAAACTGGGCAAATCGTTCACAGAGCCTCCAGCTTGATTCGGGCATCCAAAAGCAGTTATCACTTGTCTCTCGTTTCTCAGGAGGGACCTTCAAGGTGAGCAAGTGCCGTGCACTCTGCTGGTTCAGAGCAGCAACAGTAGCCGTGGAATAGCCAGCCAGGGGGACTCGGGGCCAAGAAGGTCTCAGGCAACGCCCTGAGCCTCCTGTCATCAGAGAGGCACCAGAAAAACCTCTCAGAACGGCATCTGCCCCTTAAAGGTGTGCAAATGACTAAGAAACCACCGGTAGACTGAAGGGACCCATCGTGTAAGATTGGGAAGATTTACTGTACGTGGATCAAGGACCAGGGACCAACCATGGATGGTTCACATTTCAGGGTCAAGCTTCCTTTAGGAATAAAAATGCCTTCTACTTCTCAGCTTAAATGAAATAAAGTGTTCAAAATCACTAACTATTAATTCTGCTGTGTGATAGGGGAACATATTACTCCAAGTATTTCTTTCTGTATTCCATTTATGTTTGTCCATGTTTTTCTTTCAGTTGTTAGATTAATAATGACTGCAAATTATAATTGCTAATATTCTCTAGAGGAGGCGGCTTTTAAATCACCTTCCGGCATTAATACCTATTAAAAGAAACTGAGTTGCATTTGGAATTTCCTGGATTCTTCTGTTTGTCATGCAAATATTCAGTCCTGCTCTTTTTATGATAATATGAAATAAAGTAGTTTCTCATAGTAACATTGTAAATCATTTGCTTTCTATTACACGCAGCTGGTTTTGTTACTGTAATGATTTTCTGTGAGTGCATATTGTAGAACACATAAGATGCAATGTGATATTCCTTTATTCAGAATTTATATGCAATTATTGTTTGCCCAGAAATAATGAGACAATTTGGAAATATACTTATTTATTGTATAATGCATTTCTTTTTATTATGTGTCTACATTCAGAGGAAAAAAGTCTAAATTTCTAAAAATGACATGCTATCTCTTGGTTTCTACAGACTAGAGTTTTCATTGCACTAAACTTCAGAATCAAAATCAGAAACAGCTGAGGTAGTTCCTCGGGTGCCTTCCTTCAGCTTATTCAAAAGAATATAGGATGAACGGTAAGAATTAAGTAAACCACAAATTATTTTGGAGTGTCTGGTTTATATTATAAATAAATTTTTCACTGCTGGTTATTTTTTCAAAAATATTGCCTGTATTTTTGATATTCATTCCTGTGATCTAATGTAAAGTATGTCCTACCATTTTAATGTATTGTTTATTCATAATTACATTTTTTATTACACTCATATGCTATAAATATTTCTCATTATGCTCTTCTGGATCTCCCCCAACTAGCAATAGTCTCTAAGACATGTCTGGAAAATGTTATTAAGAGTGCTATCCCCCACTTCACATTGGCACGTAAGTGATTTCACACCTTGAACAGAACCTAGCCACATCAGCAACAAAGCATCCATTTTTAAGACACCAAATTAAAGATTACTTATTAAGAGGCAACAACGACAAGAAAGTCAAGACAGAGTATCCCTCTGGTATCAACATTGTCTTTCTTATTAGCCTAGACAAGAATTTTTAAATTCTTGATGATAAATTTGTATTTGTTTGTAGTTTGATGAAATCAAAATTGGTTCAAAACCAAAATTTTCGGGTTTAAAGTCCAAATGTTTGTGAACCTTTTCTTATGTATTTAAACATGGCAAATGTATTACAATGTTCTCATACTTCATTTCTATTTGCAAAGGTAGCGTCACCACCACGATGCATTGCATGCAGTGGGGAAGGAAGAAGATTACTAGTTCTTGTCTACAGGCCACGTAATGTAGAAGGGTGTCTACTTCTCACCGCTACATTCTGTCTCATTCTCATTTTCCTCAGTGGATCCTGTGACTGTAGCCAGAAGCATAAGATTTACAAGAGGGGGCAGAACAGGGCAGCAGTGCAACGAGAAAGGTTTTTGGAGGCAGGAACCGATGGAGAGGATTAGCGTCTTTGAATGGGACACCGGTGGAGAGGCTGGCCTGGTGCCGACATGCCACAAGAAAGCCATGAGCACCATCTACATGTGGGACACCATCCTGGTGACACAGGGACATCCTGGCAAACACACCTGCCAGAGCAGCAAAGTGAGAAGGAACCTCTCCACACCACTGACTAGTTACAAGAGTGTTAGGTCTTCTAAGGGAGTAGGATCATCTCCAACCACACGCATCCTCCCAACCCAGCCTCACCTCCATTTATAAAGAGGAGGCCAATAGAAGTGGAACCTAATGAACAAAACAAACAAATGAGCAAAATAGAACCAGAGGCAGGGAAACAAGGAACCAACTGACAGTGACCAGAGGGGAGGGGGAAGAAGAGCAGGGGTGAAAGAAGGGGAAGGGTCTAGTCAAGGAACATGTATGAATGACCCATGCACACGGACAACAGGGTGGGGATTGACTGAGGGAGTGGTGCGGGGAGGTGGTGGTAGAGAGCAGCGGAAGAAAAATTGTAACAACTGTAGTAGAACAACAATTTAAAAAAGCAATAAAAGAAAAAGAAAAGAGGAGGCCAACCTACCTCGCAATCCCATGTCCCTTGAGCCCCCTGTCTGGGGTGAGGTAAGGCTGGGTGGTACTTTGAAGAAGATATAAACTGAACTTTCTAAGCCAGCCCAGATAGGTTTGTGTTTTAACCCCAGAGTGGCCAGAATATTATGAAACATGCTGCAAAGGTTCTGATGGGAGGTGTCTACTGCTACCGTCTTAAAAGACCACAGAAAAACCTTTCAGTCCAGCGAGAGAAGTTTATTAGACCTACTGCCATTGGGGAGAATCTCACCTTGACAGCCTCAGTTGGGAATGGGCATTAGGGCCGGGGCTGGTGAAGTTAATGGGGAAAGTGAGGCAGCAGTCGGGGTAGCTGGGTGAGCCTGAGCAGTCGGTGACATAATCGTTTTAAGTAAGTGCAAAGCAAGGCTAGAGTCTTGGGGTGAGTCTGGTGGAGCAAGTTGTTGGTCTCGATCAGTAAGCAATTTAGTCTTTTCTTTCAGGATGGTTGTTTCCTAGATCAAACAGCCACATTCTTTTGCATGACCTCAGTATTGTCTAACACAGGGACAGGAAATTGTTTCTGGTCTCCATACTCTTTATCATGGGGATAAGAAATGATAAGGGTTCAGTTCTCAAACAAGAAAAGTAGGCTTTTCCAAAACAACGTTCAAAGCAGCGATTGGACAAAACTAAAATCATCTCATGTTTACACCCCATCATTGCAATTTTAAAACAAATAAATTATACTATGTTTTTATCCTCATTTGAAATTGCAAGCTCAAAGAGGTTAAAACCTGGTCCAAGATCATGAAATAATAGGGGGAGCCGGGATGCAAACCTAGCTCTGTGTAAGGACCATCTGGCTAAGGTATTTGCCACCCCCGATGATCACCTGGGTTGGTCCTGCTTGACTTTAAAGTATTTTTTTTTCCACCATTCTATGCTATTTCCAAAGACGGTAGAGCTTAGCCATTTTTCTTGCGTGTATTTTCTCCTCTAGTGATGAAAAACGAGACCACATCCTTGGCACAACACATGTTGTCCTGCCACATGTTGGTACTTAATTACATGCTTCTTGCACAGTCCTTCACGTCTGTCTTTCCTCGCTGATAACACTGAAATAAGCCAAACCTGCTTCTTGCATTTCTTTGGTATCTTCCAGCACTTAGTGGGTGCTAAGCACACAGTAGGAGCTCAACACAACATTGAATTGAATTTAAATTTTAACTGTTCCTCTGATAATAGTATTGCCATGACCGAGTTTTAGCTACCATTCAAGACACAGCTGTGTCTCACGAAGACACAACTCTGCCAATGATTTGCGAAAATAAGCAAATATTTCCCCGAATTTTCCAGCAGGCACATTACCTCTGCGAACAGACTGGCCACTGGGAAAATTTCACTTATGTTCAAAATCTATTTTTAAAAAAAACATTGCTTCTCAACTGTATCAGAAATAAAGATAAAACTACAGAAACGTTTGTAAAACAAAGACCAACTGGCATTGCAGCTGCAAAACAGGGCGGATTTTGTTCTCCGCTCTGCTAATCAGAGAGGGCTGCTCCAGTCCCCTGCCCTGTGGGACTCAGCAACTCAAACAGAAAATAAACCCAAACCCTCCTCTTTCATCGCAGGCAGTGGAGTGAGGGTGGAGGGTGGAGGGTGGAGGCAGGCGTGTGGGGCATGTGTTTTTCTGAGAACATTCTTTGGAAGCTGTGGCCCTTCAATCTTTCCTTACCCGTCCCTCCCCACTGCCACAGGCCTCCTCCTCACCGGCCTCTTACTCTTCAGGGTCACCCCAAAGACTTATTACACAAACTTGACTTTTCACCTGGATTAAAAGGTGGGCCCTGGCAGACCTTATGCAATGTTATTTCCTGAGGGCTCCACCTTCATCGAGGGTCAGCCAGAGCTGTAGTAATTTTGAAGAAACTTACTTGCTTTCCTAAGGGTTTGAACTGTTGAATAGTGGAAGACACAAGCGGGAGGCAGCCAGTGGTCACTGAGCGATTTCGGTGGTTTATTTGAAGTTTAGTGAAACAGACGGCTGTGACTGTCTGCATTTGGATGGTGCCCCTGGGCGGCTTTTCCTGCGAGGGGGCAGCCAGGTTGGTCAAGGTGGCTCGCAGTCATCAGTAGTGCCTGGGTGCCCCCGCCCAGTTCCAAACGTCAGCACAAACGGGGTGTGCTTTTGAGACTCTTTAGAAACCCTTTGTTCTTTCCCCAGTGAAAACCAACTGGCAGAGTAAAATGGAAAACAAAGTGATCGTTTTAGCCACAATGCCTTGCTTCACAGTTACCCGTAAGGTATGCCTTCCCTTTGTCTGTGTGTGTTGTTGAAACTGACGCACTTCTCTGAATTACTTAGCCAACGGCTTCGGTTATCCATTTTACTAAGTGAATGGACTCAGTGGCAGGTTGGGGGAATTCTGAAAATACCCAGTCTTCCATTGGGGTGATTTTCAGGTCCTTGACGTTGTAGGAGGGACAGCCCTTATGTGTAGGGGCACGCAGGGTCCTCTGCCTGCTGAGATGAAACGCTGCAGCCTTCCCTCTCCCTTCCCCTTAGTTTGTTCGGTCTTCACTTTTCTCCACCTGCCCTCTACATGGGATACAAACTCACTGTCTTACTGTTTCCAGTTCCCAGTGCTTTGAGTGGTGTAGACAAAACATTTCCTTGTTTGGTAAAGAAATTTTCATTTTTATGCAAGGACATATTCAAGTTATTGCCTACAGGTGTTATTATTGTTTCTTCCCAGTATATTTTCTCCTATGGAGCTGCTCTTTCTAAATTATATCCTTAAAAAATAAACCAAAGTGACTTGCTCTAGGTGGACTTTTTGGGAAGGCTTTTTATTGCAACACCTTCCAGAAGGCCACCTGAATGCCACACCCCTTTTCAGGTGAGACAGCTGAAACTGTCGTAACATAGAAGCTCTGCAGAGAAACTTTTCTCTATTTTTTTTTCTAAGCAGTTGATGACTAAGAAGGAACAAATCCCTACCTGGATTCTGAAGAATGTCACCTAGTCCTCAGCTTTTATCTCTGTTTGGTTTTCGGGGAGTTGGCCTCCAGCTGGATAACAATTCATGCCCTTGTCTCATGACCTAACCTTCTGGCACCAGGTCCTTGGTTTTGCCTTCTCAGTGCCCACGCTCCTTTTGTCTTCTTGTTTTGACCTTGGTTGGTTAACCTCATTAACTCGGGCCAACCAAACCTCTAGTGGAGGCCAGCTGTGCCCCTCAGGCCCTGGGCTGGCCTCCTGCTCCTGCTACCTCCACTAGCCCAGGCCAAACAAAGGAAGGACAGGCACTTTCACCTGGTTAGTACCTTCCCTCAGGGAGCCAGGGTTAAGTTCAAGTAGGTTAAAGAATTACATTTGTCAATTTGTAAAGGATCAGGTTGTGAAAAGAAGGGCAATCTTGTTCTTGGAGACTTTATTAGCCAGTAAATGCAATATGATACATTTATAGGAGCGAAGACTCAGATTTTCTGAACTTCACTGAGCCAGAAAGATGTGTTTATTTCATAGAGTTTATGGAATGGCCGTAGCATTCGTAGATTTTTACAAGGCACTACGCCGACTTGAGGTAATCATAAAGTAAAAATGGGCAATGAGTACCTACAGGTCTAGGTATAATTTATATACATATTTACCCAATTAAATGGAAAGAACCAAAGCCATATGTTTTTAATTTTTGGTTTAATTTTTCAGCTCTTTAGTTGCTTTTTTTTTTTGGTGTCAAAGAAGTTGAATTAACGTTCTAAAAAAATAATTCTGCTCACAAGCTCGGTACCGCAGGAGAATGCACCAACTATGGCCAAAAACATCAATATCAGTAAAAGTGATGTGAGGTCACATTCAAAAGTTCTTCACTGTGACAAAATAAATCAGAATTATAAGTCAAATCCCTTATGGCTTGTTATTGTTTTGCTAAGAAAACAGAGCTACTGAATCTTTTATATGCAGAAGCTGAACATAGGCAAGACAGGTTTTTCAGATGATGTCAAAATTCTGAAGTTGTATTTTAACATAAGTCTTCTATTAATCTTGTTATTGCATTCTCATTCTTCATCCATCCCATTCTTGCTATTTTATGGCCTTTTGAAAAATAAACCTTCTGATGGGGAAAAGTATAAATTTTATGACTAGTAGAAAGGGCAGCACAAACTACGTAGGAAAGGCAGACTATGAACAGCAGGGATAGAAAATTGTTAGCTAGGTAGGTGAATAGACAGACAGACAGATATTAGAACTTCCCTCTTCATTTTGAATCTCTCATTTCTATTTATCATGTGCCAGAAAATCAGATGACTCAGCAAGAAGTCTGCAGGGAAGGACATAATTTAGGTGGTTGGTTTTAAAAAGATTTAATATTTTTGAATTATGGAAATGTTTGTTCTCTCTACTTAGAATGGCGAAGAAAAAGGTGGTGCGCTTCATTTATTTCTACTGTTATTGTGCAGTCTCAAGGCACGGGAGCCAAACAAACCAGCTCACACAAACCGGAGCACGGCAGCCTCCCTGACCACCTCCCTCCCCCTGCGTCCCACTCACGGGGTGGGAGGGCGAGCGCTGTGAGGCTCCCTTTCACTCCCCCTTCTACGGGTTTTACACGTTAGTACATATGTATATCTATGTGTATCTGCAGTTTACATACATAAGATCATAATTTATATATTGTTCTTCTGTTGTTTTCACCCAGTATGCCATGGCGCTCTTTTTAGGCATGTACACATTAGTCAACCTCTTTCTTTTTACTGGCTCCATAGAATTTGATAGCATGAATCTATTATAATTCAGTTCTCTGTTATAGCACATTTTTTATTTCCAGTGTTTTACAATAATAAAATTCTGCAATAAATATTTTTGTGTATTGCTGTGTAAAAAGTGGGAGTATTCCTTTAGGATAGTTTCCCAGAAATGGAATTGCTGGATCAAATAGTAATCCTTTTAAAATTTTTATTGGTTTTGCTAAATTGTCTTCCAAAAGCTTATCTTTTGCCCTAAATGTACGAGAGCCCATCATTTTCTCACATCCCTGGAAGCCCTTGAGATTACAAACCGTTTTCTGTTTCATCTTTCCAATTGTGCGAGTGAACATTTATATTTTATTATTGTTTTGATCATGCATTTACTTAATTATAAGGCTAATTGAGCATCTATCTCTTTGTGAATTGCTTATTCATATTTTGCCCATTTTTCTTTTGTATTTTTAATGATTCGTAGAAGGTTTTTATGTGTTATGGTTATTAACTCTCTCTCTGTGTTAAATGTGTTGTGAATATTTTCCCCCAGTCTGTAACATTTTTTTAGCTTTATTTGTCTCTGAATCCTGTCTGAACATGTAAAATTATGAATAACACTTAAATATGTCAAGAAATCAGGCAGCTAACTTATTTCTTCAATTACACTTTAATTATTACGTAAGCAATTTTTAAGTGTAAATGCATGAATTTTATTTATTATATTCTGAAAGTTTCCTTAAAGTGCCTTTAAAGTTTTTTTTCTTTTTAACTATTTTTCTATCAAAACACTATTCCACATCATCACTGACACCTTTCAAGTTGTCTATTGTGACATGTAAACTAAGATGCCTGAAATATGAAAAGGTTGTTTTAGCACCTGTGCAGACAGACCCTGAGGTGACCCCAACGACCTCTGCTTTCTGATACTCATGTTGTCAACATAAGAAACACCCAATCCTGTAAGAATTCTTATGAGTTTATTTGAGCCAAATGGACAATTGCTGGGAAGCAAAACCTCAACGGATTGAGAAAATGCTCCAGAAAAATGGCAGCCTGCGCCTTATTTTACACATTACCATCAGAAGAGAAGACGTAATACGAAATCTATTGGTGGTAGATTAGGGAGGCAGGATGGAGCAAAGTGGGAGTGGCGGGGAGTGGATAAAAAGTAATACCATAGATGCATATTTCTTTTACATAGATGGATACAGGATGGTTAAGAGTCAACAATTAGCATCATAACGATAACAATGAGGGGATTTGTGGTCTCCCTCTGGTGTGGAGCCCGTGCTTTGAGGGATTTGGGAAAAGAAAATTACTTTGACATTCCAAAGGTAGGTTGTGTGGTTGTAAAAACAATAGATAGGCTTCATTAAGGCGAAGGTTGACTTTTGTCAGGGAAGATTTCTAGCCTCAGACAGGACTACCTTCCATAAACTGCTTTTAGTTAGCATTTTAATTTCAGACCATCCTTTGTGGTTACTCTAGGTCTCTGAGTTAGTAAGGCCGCCACACAGGCCTCCCCAGAGCTTGCCAGGTTTAGTCTGTGGCCCCTTTTTACCCATAATACCCCTGTACGCCCCCTTCCCTCTGAGGGCGGGCAGATGTGCTTTGTTTGTAGCTATTAGAATACGGCAAAGGCAATATGGTGTCACCCCCATGGTTACATCACATTAGGTAAAGACTGTCCTTCTAGCTCCCATGCTACTCCAGAAGGAATAAGCAAGCTGCCATGCGGTAGCTGCCTAGGATGAACTCCATGCGGCAGGGAACTGTGAGCAGCCTCCAGAAACTCAGCAGCTCAGTCACCTGGCACAAGGGAACGCCCTCTCCAACAACCCGAAAGAGCATGCAAGCAGACTCTTCCTCCCTGGAGTCTCCACATAAAAATGCCGCCCGGCTGATCCTTTGTCAACTTGTTACACGCTAGGCAGAAGACCCAAATAGGCTGTGCTGAGACCCCTGAACTGCAGAAAGTTTCAAGTAACAGTGTGTATTGTTTTCAGCTGCTACACTAGAGTAGTTTATCACACAGCCCTAATATATAGTCCAGTTAATATAACCCTCAAATTTGAAATACACAATCATGTCCACATAGCAACATGCTGGCCAACAATGGACCATGTAGTGGTTGGTGGTTCCTTTAGATTATAATTGAACTTAAATTTCTATGGCCTAGTGACAGCATAGCCTTTGTAACATCGTAGCTCGAATGTTGCAAAATTCAACAAGACTGTGGTTAAGATGATAAACAACTTTAACCTGGGTGTGGATGAAGATGACCTTCGGGAGCTCCTGGAGGTGGTTCCCGAGGAACTGACTGACCAGTTGGAACTGGAAGAGGAACACGTAGTTGAAGAAGAGGCCACAAAAAAGGAAACTGCAGGAGAAAAAATAAAAGAAGAAGAATCCCAAGAAAAAATTACAGTGAAGGGTTTAGCAGAAGCTTTTGCAGACCTCAACAAGCTCTTTAAAAAAGTTGGATGACATGGACCCCATACAGAGACGTCCTCATTCGTAGACAGGGATGTTCATTAGTAGAGAGATCTGCTTGCTCTCGAGGAAGGAGGAGTCACTGTTCTCAGAAATCTGTCCACGGTGGTTTGCTTTGTTCATCTCACAAAGCAAACCACCGTGGACAGATTTCTGAGAAGAGTGACTTCTCCCTCCTCGAGAAAAATCTCAGGTAGGTCCTAAGGAGGTGTTCCAGAAGAAGGTATTGGTTGGACAGGAGATGCCAGCTCTACGCACGTCATCACCCCGATACCTTCCAGGGTCAAGATCCATGGAGCTAGAAAACAGCGATGCTAAGGATTCTGACCCATGCAGGCCTAGGCTAATGTGTGCGTCTGTGTCTTAGTTTTTAACAAAGAGTTCAAAACTTAAAAAAAAATCAATAAAAAAAACTTACAGAATAAGGATACAGAGAAAGATTTTTTTTGTACAGCTCTACAATGTTGTGTTTTAAGCTGCGTTTTTATAAAAAGAGTGGAAAAGTTTAAAAAAATTAAAAAGTCCAGCCTTGGCTGGTGTAGCTCAGTGGATTGGTGCAGGCCTGTGAAGCAAAGGCTCGCCGGTTCGATTCCCAGTCAGGGCACATGGCTGGGTTGCAGGCCAGGTCCCCTGTAGGGGACACATGAGAAGCAACCACACATTGATGTTTCTCTGCCACTCTTTCTCCTTCCCTTCCCCTCTCTCTAAAAATAAATAAATAAAATATTTTTTAAAAAAATTAAAAAGTCCATACAGTAGAGCAAAAAAAATGACAGCAGGCTAAGGTTAATTTATTATTGAAGAAAGAAAAAAAAACATTTGCTCTAAAACGTAGTGTAGCCTAAGTGTAGAGTGTTTAGAAAGTCTACAGCGGTGCACAGTGTGTCGGGGGCCTTCTCATTGATTCGCCTCTCACTCACTGACTCACCCAGACCAGCGGCCAGTCCCGAGGCTCCATTCTTTGTAAGTGCCTTAGACAGTTGCTCCATTTTTTAATACCATATTTTTACTGTGCCTTTTCTATGTTTAAATACACAAATACTTAGCACTGTGTTACAATCGCCTGTGGTCCTCAGCACCGGAACGTGCTGTGCAGGCTGGTAGCCTGGGAGCAACAGGCTGCACTGCACGGCCCAGGGTGCACAAGGTTGTCCATGCAGCTGCGCTGGACTAGCTACACATGTAAGCACACTCTGCGGGGTTTGCACCGTGACGAAACCTCGCAAGGCATTTCTCAGAACACGTCCCCATTGGTAAGGGACGCACGACTATTCCTAGACATCTTTAGGGAAAGGTAGTAAGGCCTTAGAGAACTGAACGATCATTTCTTTGGCACTATAAATAATAGTGTTAGAAAGGCATGCTATAGAGTATAATGCTTAATGACATAGGGGATGGTTACGTTTTTCTAGCCCTTACAGTGTAGCTTCGAGATTACACCATCATATTATTAATGTAATAGAGAAAGCCTTAGAGACTGGGGAAAACCAATAGACTACGCCTTAAAATGCCTGGAAAGATATTGAAGACAATGCCTAGCGTAAATAATGATGAGTCTGATTATTGACATTTCACCTGGGCCTACATTAAAACAAATACAGCCGCAAAAGTGGAGCTTTCAAACTCACAGGTATTTCTATGTTTCATGAACAAATCCTTAAGTGACAGTAAAAAGTGAGAAAACAAAACTCTTATTCAACGGAGGAATTTCTGACTGTCTTCCATCACCAGCCTTTCTCTGCCTTTCCTCCTCCCCTAAATTTCGGACTGGTAACCTCTGTAATTGGTCTTGTCTTTCACATTCTCCTTCCCTGTATTGCTTTTCTTTTTTCCTTTTGCTCACCATTTATATAAATCCATATATATTGACATACTACTTTTAAAAATCACTGGCTTTAAGGATTCAGCTTAAAATATCTAATATCAAATAACTCTGTGGTCGAACTCGATATTTTTTTTCAGACTCAGCATGTAAAAAAAACGTGTCATTGTAAAACTGCTTAAGAGTACAGAGATAAATTACCTCATTTCCTTTGTCCAATGAAAACCCCCGGAGACACATGTTCTGGTTCATGTCTGGGCCCCTTTAAACTTGCCTGAGTATCGTGCATGTTTCTTCCAAGCTTAGCCTTTGCCTTTCTCCAGCCTTCACTTTTTAAAACACCTTGAGCAGGATGTGTTTGTTGTACATCCAGGCTTCAGAAAGCTTCCTGACTCTTACCTGTGATTGGTGATGGACAGGAAAGAGGATGGCGGCAGCAGGTGCCCCCCAAAATCTGGCATTTACTTCCTGGCGTTTAGAGAAAGGCAATGTGTAAAAGAGCAGGACCTTTTATTCTGCACGGGGAAAAATATATACATGTCAACAAGGTGCTTGAAAACTAAGACTTTTCTACATTTTTTGTTGTTTCACTCTTCCATTTTTTGTTTGGAAAAGGGTAGGAGCTTTGGTAGAGTGAACCAGAGTCTTAAAGGTGATTTCTACCAGGATTGCTAACTAAACCCTAAATTGGAAAAGATCAGTCAGATAAGTTTAGAAATAAATGATTATGTACTTTCACCTTTTAATGAGAAAATAATTTGAGTCACAAGAAGTTGCAAAACTCTATACGGGAACTCGTATAGAGTTCCCACACAGCCTTCACCTTACTTTCCCCAGGGGGAACATCTTTTATAATTGTGGTACTTTATGAAACTGCCACACATTGCTACAATGTTATTCACTAAACTACAGCCCCTATTCAGATTTTATCAGTTTTTACATGTACTCTTTTAAAATTTTGTGTGTTGACAAAAAATTTTATTTTTTAATTATT
>PVKM010001466.1:0-77278 GCA_004027735.1 Carollia perspicillata
AGGTGAGGGGAGCCCTTCCTCCTTATTTCTATCTATACTTTTGCTATGTGATATGGAAATGGGATGGTTGATAACGTCCATGAAAGATACTTGATAAAAACATGAAAATGACTGTACTACACTGTGTTATTAATAACAAAATAGGTAGTAGTAGAAAAGTTGCAAGAAAAAGCAGAGGTGGTGGGGGGATGGGCACCAAACAAGAAAGTATGGGGAAGAATGCTGATGATACTAAGCAATAATCAGAGAATGAATCCATTCCCTGATTGGTAGGTTAAGATTGTTTAATCATCTACCCCTTGGTCTCATCTTTTAAGGGACTGTTAGGGAAGCAAGAAAAGGATAATTTTTTGACTTCCATTCCTAGGTCTTTCTGCTTTTTATCACAGTTTCTGACTAAGCATAAAAATACATCTCAGACTTCCATCTCCCAAAGTGGCACAAAATGTAAAACAGGTCCATGGGCTGGACGACAAGACCACACTCATCCCCTTTGTCTGCTGCTAGACTCCACAGTTCACTTCCGTGCATACTTAGAACGTATTTTAAAATCTGTTCTCTCTCTAGATTGAGCTGACTCATGCCTGTCTCTCACCTCTGATGACCTGCAGCTTTGCTAGAATTTTCACCCAGCATTCTGAAAGCAGAATACACTTGTAATGATAGTACAGTTCGGTGTTTAGGATTTTATTGCCACAATTTAAAATTAAAATACAGATCAGCAAAGTAATAATTCTATATTTCTTCCCCTCCAGAATGTCAACCCATTTTAGAGACATATGGACTCCCTCTTTTTAGAAAAAAAGCAATGAACAACTTTTCTTTTGTTGTTCCTGCTTGGGGACATATACAGAAATCAGAACAACTGCAACAAATTAGTGAAAGAAATCAGCTATTTGGCAAAAGTAAAGCTGATCTCTCTCTTTTTTAAATGGTGACAAAACGAGCACTTGTAATAGGATTTTAGCTTCAGGAAAGATATTTATTACCAGAGGACATGGAGTAAAATAAAGAGATCAGAGTCATTTATTTTATAAAACACAAGTGGTGGTGCAAGGACTGGAGAGCACACTGTTCTTTCTGGGGTAACAATCCCTTTCTCTAGCAGTAACAGCTCATTTTGTCCTGTTTCAGTACAGTAATTTTAGTACTTTGAAACTTTGAAATTTATTCAGAATAACAGTTTTATATTTCCAAGCACAAATTGTCATTGCCAGGAAAAATAAACTTAATTTTCCAGGTCATTTTGGGCCACTGCGGCTAGGGTCAGATTTTGTGTTGAGTTAAAGTAGAGAAAAAAGAATGAGAAAAGGGTCATAGAAATGTTAATATGATTATCCTGGAAAAGTAATGGTGTGTGTATGGGTGTGTTGGGGGGGTGGTATGTTGTGTTTTTAAGCAATTGCAGTTTTAAAACCTAGTGATAGAGGAAGTGGTAAACTGCAATTCTTGGAGAGACTAATCATCTCATATTGCGATCTAAGATAGTTTGTAAGGAAAAACAGTTTTTAAAAAAATGGTACTATGAATGTTGAAAAAAACTACATTTGTGAATTTTTAGTCCGAAATACTTTTTCTGGCTGGCCATAGAGGGTCATAGTGTTTACTAAGGTGGGGTTTCCCAGCGGGAAGGTAGGTATTAGAGGAAATATACTTTGGAAGCATACGTAGATAAACATAGGTACGTAATATGTAATTTATGCACGAAGCCAACATTTCTTGAAGTTGCCCAATAAAATTTGTTTATGGATTAATCTTTGGTATTTTAGTCCCAGATTGATTTATTTTTTAAAATTATTTTCTTAAACTTCTTATTTTGAGATTATAGATTCATATGCTCTTACCCCAACTGGTCCCAGTGGTAACATCAGACAAAACTATACTACAATATCACAGCCAGGATATCAACATTGATACAGTCAAGACATAAACCAGTTCTGTTATAACAAGGATCCCTCCTGTAGACCTTTTACAACCACATTCACCTCAACCTCCCTCTTCATACACCTCCACCACTTCCTGGCCCCTAATCCATGACCTCCGGCAACCACTGGTCTGCTCTCCAATGATTTTGTCATTTCAAGAATGTATAAATGAAATCATGCAATAGGTAACCTTTTGGGATTAGTTTTATCACTCGCGTAATTCTCTAGAGCTTTATTCAGGTTGTTGCATGTATCAATTGTTTATTTCTTTTTATTGCTGAGTAGTATTAAATGGTATGAATGTACTATGGTTTGTTTAACCTGTTGAAGAACAGCTGGCTTTTTTCCAGTTTTTTGGCTATTACTTATACAACTACTATAAATATTCACATATAAGTTTTTATGAGAACATATGTTTTCATTTTCCTGGGATAAATGCCCAAGAGTACAATTGCTAGGCTGTACAGTAGTTGCATGTTTAGTTCTTTAAGAGACTGCCAAACTTTTCCAGAGGCTGTCCCATTTACGTTTTCACCAGCCGTGTGTGAGTGATCCAGGTTCTCTGCGTCTTAACCAGCGTTTGATATTGTCATTAGTTTTTCTTTTAGCCTTTCTGATAGGCATGCAGTTATATCTCATTATGGTTTTAATTTGCATTTTCCTAATGACTAGTGATGATGGGTATATTTTCATGTGCTTATTTGGCATCTGTATATCCTCTTAGGTGAAATGTTTCTTCATGTCTTTTGACTATTTTCTAATTACAATTTTTTTTATGTTGTTGAGTTTGAGAGTTCTTTATATAATCTAGATACTAATCCTTTGTTAGATATGTGGTTTGCAAATATTTTTTTCTGGTCTGTAGTTTATGCTTTCATTCACTTCACTGGGTTTTTGTAGAGAAAAAGTGTTAAATTTTGATGAAATTCAGGTTGTCAGTTTTTCCATGTATGGGTTCATGCTTTTGGTATCAAGTATAAAAATCCTACTTAGTTTAGTTCCTGAAGGTTTATCCTAGATATTTTATCTTCTAAAATCATATTTTTATGTTTTACACTTAAGTTCACGGTTCATTTTCAGTTAATTTTTGTATAGGGTGTAAGGTTTAGATTGAGGTTCTTTTTAAAAAACTTACGGATATCCAATTGTTCCAGCATCGTTTATTGAAAAGGCTTTCATTCTTCATTAAATTGTTTTGGCACCTTTGGCAAAAAATCAGTTTGGCATATTTCTGTAGATTGATTTCTGGGTTCTCCAGTCTATTCTGTTGTTCAGTGTGTCTGTCCTTCTGCCAATACCACACATTCTTGGTTACTGTAGCATTACAGTATGTCTTGAAATCTTGTAAAATGATTCCTCCCACTTTGTTATTTTTCAAGGTTGTTTTAATTCTTGTAGTTTCTTTGCCTTTCCATATAAATTTGAAAACAATCCTTTCTATATGTAAAAAACATCTGTCTGGAATTTTTATAAGATTTACATTAAATCTATATATAAATTTGGAGAGAATTTATATATTTAATATTTTGAGTTTTCCAACCTATAAGTACAGTATATCTCTTCATTTATTTAGATTTTCAATTTCTTATATCCATGTTTTGTAGTTTTCTACATACAAGTCATGTACAGGTTTTGTTGGATTTATACCTAAGTGTTTCATTTTTTGAGCAATTATAATTGGTATTATAATTTTAATTTCATTGTGTTCACTGGCAGTGTATAGAAATGCAGTTGTTTTTTGTATGTTTATCTTGAATCATCAACCTTGCTGAACTTATTAGTTCTAGAAGTTTTACTGTAGATTCCTTGGGATTTTTCTATGTAGACATCATGTCATCTCAAATAGGAACAGTTTTGTATTTACCTTCCTGGTAATGCATGCCCTTTATTTCTTCTTCTTGCCTTAATGCTCTGGCTAGAATTTCCAGCATTATGTTACATAAAAGCAGAGAGAATGAATATCCTTCCCTTGTTTCTTAGGGGAAAAAAATCACTCACTTTTTCACCATTAAGTATAATGAAGGTGTGGGGGTGTTTTGTAGATGCTTCTCTACCAAATTGATTTTTAAATTAGTGATACAGCAAGTTAACTCACTGATGAGGAAGGGTCCTGATGGCCTTATGAGATGTTAGGGTGGTCTATGTGACTCAAAAATTCCATTGTGCTGTCTCAAAATGTTTCTCCCAGTCTTAGCGAAATTATCTATTTAGCTAGACACTCACTGGTTTTGCAAGATGCTCATCTTTTTAATGCAGATCCTTTTGGAAGGGTTAACAGTTTGTACTGCTGTTACTCTTACTTTTGTGGAAGAGTGTATCTGTTTCTTTTCTCCTTAACCAAGCATAATAAGTATGGGACAGGTGGGACAAGAAAGGAGGAACAAGTTTTGGAGCAGAGAATGCCTCAGTTGGGCAGCAGGGGGTTACTAATAGAAAGGGCTACCCTTTCTATATGAAGCATAGACAGGAACTTTGAAAAGGACTCAAAGCTTAATTTAAGATTTTTAAAAAATTTACATCATTTTTATATTAAATAATGATAATTTAAGAAGTATAAATGCTGCAGTTGATAAGTTTATTTTATAATTTACTTTTAAATGGTTTTGCATTTGTTTAATGTACTGCATTTATTAGTGCCTCCTCCAAAGTACATCTTCCAGAAAGCAAAGACATCTTGCTAATAATAATCATTTTATCAAGAATGACAGCATGTCATTATTTTACTTACAAAACAAGGAGACGATATAACACCAAGTTTTAAGGATGAAGCATAAATTATATTTCACAAAAAACCCAGATAACTTTTAGTTACCTTATTTGGGAACATAATTACAGTATTTCATATCTTTTCAAGTTTCACAGAAATGTCCTAAGTAATTAGCCTGTATAGACACTAAGAATTTGAAAGTGTTATTATATTTTTCTGTCGCAATTTTACTTACAGAAAGTTATTTACAATTTAATAGCATTGAAAATATTTGTTCAATACACTTACTTATTGTAAATTACCCAGTGATTCAGGTTGTACTAACTGAAATCTGCAGACTACTTATATGGACTTGTTATTTTATAATTTGATTGTCTTGTTTCCTATATCATAATGGTACCATGTTTTGGCTTTCTTTGATGAATTTCCAGAAGACCTGTTCTATAAAATGTTTTACTTCACTTATTTTAGCTCCCTCCCCCATAATTGCTAGGGTGGAATAACATTCTAATAGCTTTCACAACTGTGAAGTTTATGCTATTTCTGTTTTGTACATCAGGCTACAAAGAAAACTCACCCAGGAAGAGTTTTCTTTAGACTAAGGATAGTGTGCTCTGCCAGGAATGGGGCAAGAACTATGATTAATAGGCAAAAGGTTAAGGATGAAAGTGCCTTGGAATAAGTGATATAATTTTCAAATTGAAGAGAAGGAACCAAAACTAATGATGGGTAAAGGGATGGTAAGAAAATACCCATCTGCTCTGAATTAGTTTAGGATGAATTATATTCCTGGGGACTGACAGTACCTTTGAATGGGACTGCAGGACACATACAAATGCCATCTCATGTGTAAAAATGACCATAAACTCAATTTCAACCCCAGGCAAGATTCCAAAATGTATTTTAGAGAGTGATTTGTGAGCATATATTAAGAGAACCAATAACACTGGCCCAATTTTGTGTTGATTAAGAGAACCAGCAGGAAGGTCTCCCTTGATATACCATTTTGTGTAGAGTTACTAGATCCAGGAATGATAGTAGGCCTTGAATATATGGACTTCATGAAGGCATTTGACGAATTTTCTCATAATATTCCTGCAGACAATATGAATAAATATAGGCTGGTTACTAAGATAATTGGGTAGTTTAATAACAAGTTGAAGAACTATACCTGAAATGTGCTAGGCAATGGATCAATATTAACCAAGGAGATGTAACATGCTGTGGAATTCTGTCCTCAAGTTTGTTGTATTCAACATTTTTTATCCATGAATTCTAGAGTTACTAGATCCAGGAACTGTAGTACCCATAGAATACATGGACTTTATGAAGGCATTTGACAAATTTTGTTCATAATATTCCTGAAGACAATATGTACATATACAGGTTGGTTACAGAGATCATTGGGTAGTTATCCCTAAAGGTTTCCTAAATGCCTGGGCCTTCAACACTTACATGCCTGGTTGGGTCATTCCCAGATTAGAGTTTGATTCTCTTGGGTGCCATGTCCAGTCGTTTTCCACCAGTCAGCCATGGGTAGGGTTGGAGGGGGTTTTAGTCACCCTACCCTGTACAAGAGTATGACTATGAAAGACTATGAAAGGTAGATCTCTACAAAAGGTGGAAAGGTGCCTGCTTCGGTAGCACATTTACTAAAATTGGGATGACGCAGAGAAGATGAGCATGGCCCCTGCACAAGGATGACATACAGATTTGTGAAGCATTCCATATTTTTAGTCCTAGCCACAATAATCAGACAAGAAGAAAAAAATAAAAGACACTCAAATTGGAAAGGAAAAAGTAAAACCGTCATTATTTGCAGATGACGTCATACATAGAAAACCCCAAAGATTCCACCAAGAAACTATTAGAACTGATAACAAATTCAGCAAAGTAGTAGGATACAAAATTAATATCTAGAAATCAGTTGCATTTTTATATGCCAATAATGAACTAAGAGAAAGGTAAATTAAGTAAAGAATCCAGTTCACAATTGACTCAAAAGGAATAAAATATCTAGGAATAAACCTAACCAAGGATATAAATGATCTATACTGAGAAAATTATAAAACATTGAAGAAAGAGATAGAAGAAGATATAAATAAGGGGAAGCTCATACTGTATTCATGGATAGGAAAAATTAACATCATTAAAATGTCCATACTACCCAAAGCAATCTGTAGATTCAGTGCAATTTCCAAGATTCCAATGATGTATTTTGCAGTTGCAGAACTAGAGCAAATATTTAAAAAATTTGTATGGAACTACCAAAGGTCCTGCGTAGCAACAGAAATTCTGAGAACGAAGAACAAAGTTGGAGTAAGCAATGTATCAAACTACACTACAAGGCCATGGTAATCAAAACAACCTGGTACTGGCATAAAAACAGATACAGATCAATGGAACAGAATAGAGAGCTCAGAAATAAACCCATACCTATATAGTCCATTAATATTCCACAGAGAAAGTAAGCACATAAAATGGGCTAAAGATAGTTTATTCAATAAATGGTGTGGAGAAAATTGGACAGATACTTGCAAAAAAATGAGATTAGACCACCTTCTTAACATTACACACATGAGTAAATTCAAAATGGATCAAAGACTTAAATGTTAGATCCAAAATCATAAAAACTGGAAACAAGAAGGAAACACAGCTAGCAAACTCTCGGACATTGCTCACAGAAATATTTTATCTCCCCCTGCAAGGAAAACAAAAGAAAAATGATTGTGACAACATTAAAGTTTTTGCACAGCAAAGGAAACCAGCAACAAAATAAAAAGACAACCCATGGAATGGGAGAATATATTCACTGATACATCTGACAAGGGGTTAATAACCAAAATTTATAAAAAACTTACAAAACTCACCGCCAAAAAAACAAACACAAGTAAAAAATGGGCAAAGGACCTGAATAGACACTTCTCCAAAGAGGACATACAGATGACCAATAGACATATGAAAAGATGCTCAGTATCACTAATCATAAGAGAAATTAAAATCACAATGGGATATCATCTTATGCATGTCAGAATGGCTACCATAGAAAATCAACAAACAAGTGCTGGTGAGGATGTGGAGAAAGGGAAACCCTTTTGTACTGTTGGTGGGAATGTGGACTGGTGCAGCCACTATGGAAAGTAGTATGGAGATAACTTAAAACATTAAAAGTGGGTCTGTGCTTTGACCCAGTGATCCCACTTCTAGGAATTTATCCGAAGGAATCCAAAACACTAATCTGAAAGAACATCAGCACCTGTATGTTTATTGAAGCATTATTTACAATTGCCAAGATATGGAAGCAGCCCAAGTGTCCATTGGCAGATGAGTGGATAAAACAACTATGGGACATTTACACAATGGAATACTACTTTGCTGTAGAAAAGAAGAAAGTTTTACCCTTTGTGGATGCATGGACCTGAAGAACATTATGCTAAGTGAAATAAGCCAGTCAGAGAAAGACAAATACCATATGATTTCACCCATATGTGGAGTCTAATAAAGAAATTGAACTAACAAGGAAAATGGGGACAGACTCATAGATGGAGAGCAGGATGGCAACTAAGGGAGAGGGAAGTGAGGGAGTGGAGGGATTGAGGTAAAAGGACTCATGGACAACAGTGTGGTGATTACTGGAGGGAGGGGGTTATAAGGGGACTGAATGGTAATGGGAAAAATACAATAAAGATTAAATTAAAAAAAGGTGGAAAGGAATGGATTGGTATATGCAGTATAATAAGAGGGTTTTGCACTGCAATATTTTTAAAAAGGATTTATTTAACATAAAAGACAATATATAATAGCAACATAATTTCTAAAAATATGAGATTATTATAATGTTTGCATTAGAAGATAGTACTAATGATACTAAAATGAGATATTAGCATGAGAGAAGTTTGAGTACTCTCCTATTGTGTTTTAGTGAGACTGGACACACTGAGGTATTCGGTTCTGGGCACCAGCCATACTTCGAAATACGTGTAGAACCTAGAAACAAGTTCAGAGAAAATTATGTAGAATGAGGAAGAAATTCAAAACCATGTCATATCAGAAACAGCAGAAGGAGTTCAAAGTGTTGACCTGGAGATGAGAAGATACGGTTCCTAGGAGGTCTAGGATCCGTGGGTGTTCCAGGCAGGCAGATTTGGGGTCAGTGTGGGGAAAAAAGTTCCCTTAAGAAACCAGGCATCAGAAGATGCCACAGATTGTTTTACAAAGTAGTTTTCCATCATTTGGGGTGTTCAAATGGAGTCTGGATAACAACTTACCTAGGCTGGAATAGACTTAATGAACCTATCCAGAGCTTGAGCCAGGTTACCTTTATGCTTTCAAAATTCTCGTTTTATAAATCTATAGTTTTGGTATCAGTGACAGTTAGATGATTGATGTAGCCATTAATTAGTTTCCCACAGTATTATATTTTGGTTCTGCATTTGAAATTTTTTAAAGTTAAATTTATTGGGGTGACATTAGTTAATAAGATTATATGGGTTTCAAGTGTAAAATTCTGTGGTCCATCATCTGTATAGTGCATTGTTTGCCCACCATCCAAAGTCAAATCATCTTATGCAGGGGTCTGGCCCAAATAATGCCCCTGTTTTTTTACTACAAAGTCTTTTATTACAGAATCATAACCATGTAATTCTGTAATATAACAATATCACATTCAAGCATACCATATGACATTTTAGGTGAAGTGTTCAATTAAAACTATGAATTGTTACACCCCTGTTCGTACCCTACCAACCAGACTGAAGCAGGCCTTGCTTCTGCCGGACCCTGTATTTGAACCCCCTTAACCGTTATTACTCCCCCAGCTCCCTTCTCTCTGGTAACTGCCATACCATTGTCTGTGTCTAGGAGTTTTTATTTGTTTGTTTTTCTTGTCCATTTGTTGCTTTCAATTTTATATCCCATGTAGAGTGAAATCATATGGTTTTTAACTTTTTCTGACTTTGCTTAGCTTGTTATTCTGAAGATCCATGTATGTTGCTGCAAATGGCAGTATTTCATCCTTTTTTTTTAAAATTGTTATTCTACTACAGTGTCCCAATTTTTTCCCCTTTCCACTCTGCCCAGCCCACACTCCACTCCCACAGTCCATCCCCATCCCATTGTGCATGTCCATGGGTCATTCATACATGTTCTTTGACTAGGCCCTTCCCCTTCTTTCCACCATTCTCCCCCTCCCTACTCCCTTCAGGTTAGTCAGTCTGTTCCATCTTTCCATGCCTCTGGTTCTATTGGCTGAGTAGTATTCCATTGTATATAGGGGGCTGGCCAAAAAGTCTGTTTAGTTTTTTCTGTAAAATTAAGACACATTTTTTATTTTCACCAATAACTTTATTGATTTGGATATTTTTAGTATGTTGGCTCTGTCCCGAGTGGTATAGTGTTAATTTTTCTCAATTAATGTCTCAATTTGATCGCTGTCAGCTTCAACTGGTGTACCTGACCACGGAGCATTGTCCAGCACAAAACTTTGTGAACTGCTTTTGACGTGATCAGTCACAGCACCTCCGTACACTGCACAGATCTTTTCTTGCATTTCAGTTGTGTTTTTACCTTTCTTGAAATAATAAAGCATAATATTTCAAAAATGTTGTATATTTTCATCCATCTAAAATATTAAAATGGCTATTCAAAAATTCACCAATTTCGATGGGTTTTTTTAGTGCATGCTGATATGACAGCTGTTATAATACAATCTGAAAAAATCGTTTCAAATGAAGTGTTTCCAAATTTTTCTGGTAGATACCCAAAAGAGGGGTTGCTGGGTCATATGGTAACTATATTCTTAGTCTTTTGAGACGTCTCCATACTGTTTCCACAGTGGCTTACCTCTTTGCTTTCCCACCAGCAGTGAACGAGGGTTCCTTTTGCTGCACAGCCGCTCCAGCACTTGTTATTGTCGTGTTGACGATAGCCATTCTAACATTTGAAATTTTTATTATTGAAGTTTAAGTGTGCAAAGTTTTACTGTATAAAAATTTGTTCTTAGTTGATTTTAACCACTCTTGTGTAATAGCATTGATAGGCAGTGTGGTGGTCTCACTCTTAGTTACAGGAGCCATTTCTGCAGGCTTAAGGGAGGTTAAATTAAGTGTAAGTGCTTTTCTAATAAACCACGTGTTATTTTCATTTTAGTGTCCAGGGGCAAATATTTAATGAAGTTGCCTCTTTTCCTTTCTGAACAGTCAGACAAAGTAGGGGCTACTTGAGGAATGTTTGCGTACTCGACACAGAAAAAATAATTACCTTTCTCTTCACTTTGCTAAAATTTTATTTTTTACTGTGGCAGTGTTGTCCAGAGATATGTGAACATTATTACTGAAGAAAGTAAGAGAATTTAGCTGACATACACATTGTAGATAAACATGACACAAATGGTTACAGGCATGGGTGTTGGTTTTAAATAGACCTGGGTTTAATCCTAACCTCTCTACCTACCAGCTGGTTATTTAGCTTCGATAGTTTCCTTTTCCTTATCTATAAAATGAGTATAACCATAACTACCTGAGGGGAAAAGAACTAATTTAGGAAGAAGAGATTAGGTTCAAAGGGTTTTTGCTACTTGTGGTTTTTATGATAGAATGCTAAATTCTGTAAAAATCATAGAATGTTAAAACTGAGCAGAAATTAGAGTTCATTTGGTTCAATGTCCTGATTTTATAAATGAGGAAACTAAGGTCTGAAAATGCCAAGAGGGGTCTGCAGGATCACAGTGCAGTTGAGTGAGAGGCCAGTGCTTTCTTCCCACTTCATGGAAAGCTCAGCTTAAAACAAAAATTGTAAATATGTTTTCATCATTTTTAGTTTGATTTTATGGAAAGTATTTCAAGAGTAAATCTTTCGTAGAGATACCATGTAGAAATACTTACTCTGAAAGATCCTTTTCTAATTCCAAGATTTTGTGCCAGAGTCAAGATCGTGCCAATTTAAACAGTTTTATGCAGATATAAACAATGTCATAATTATTATTCCATGACATAGTACGCTATACATTTACTTCATTTGCCCAGCATAGTGTCAGTAACATCTTGAACTTAACATCTTCAGTTGAACTTCACTTTTCAGAATTAAAAAAAATATATCATCTCAGTATATGTATATTCTATTTTCTAGATGTCCCCTGAAGAAAAAGTTTGTAAGTACTGTGGAGTCAGCTATCTAATTCTCCATGAGTTTAAAGCTATGGAAGAAAAAGTGAAAGCGATGGAAAAAGAGATGAAATTTTATCAAGGAAGTATAGAACGTGAAAAGAGACTTCAAGAAAAGCTACATGCTCTTAGCCAAGATTTTGAACAGTACAAAATTGACAGTGACTCCAAAACAGAAAGGTTAGAGTGTGTTATTCTTTTCTGTTATTTATTTAGTTTGAAAGACAAGTACAGAAAATAAATAGACTTTCAGTGCCTTTCTAAAATCTATGTCAGGTATAATTTATACTTGAATACATTTGAGTTTATTTATTAATAATTACTAAGTATAATTATTAATGATTGATCATTCTTTGAGACACATATTTACTCCCTGAATAATTAGAAACCAATTAATTCAGTAACTTGAAGTTGAAATAGATTAAGTTTTATTTTTCCCCAGATATCTTAATTTTATCATTAGGAAGATTTATCTCTCAAAAATCAGGTGAACTTTGGTAGTTTTTATGCCTGACATTTGTTTTAAGTTGAATACTTAGATTTATAAGGTAAGGTTTTCTTATCTTATGTCTTATAAATCTAATCTAAATCTATAAATCTAAGATTTATCTTAAGTTGAATATTCAGATTTATAAGATAAGGCTCTCATGTTTGGAAAGGATGCCTAAACATTTAAATTCTAAGTCACTGAAATTGGAATAAAGTTAAATAATGGGTTCGTAATGCTAGCAAATCTAACCAACAGTTTAGTCTTCTTAAAGACACTTTAATGAGCCTATACGAACACTTCTGCAGGAAGGTTTTTTGCTGAAGTTTTATGGCCTTACCTCTGAAAGAATATTTTTCCATTTAAAATACCAACAGTTGATGTTAGTAAAATTCAAATTAATGAGTGCAACGAATATCACCATGTCCTTACCAAAACAGAAATTTTCTTAAATCTCTTACTATTAAGTACTTCTACTAAATTTTATTACAAATTTTAATAATTACATTAAATGTCAATTGAGTCTAACATTTCTTAGTTCTTTACCAAGAAAATTTTGTTACAGTTTAAAAAATTTCAAATCTAAATAATAAAGTATTTCACACTATTTGAGTGGAAAAAGGAAAAATTTGAAGTATTCAGTTTAAAATGTTAAATTTGGAGGGTTTTTGCCTGTCAGAGATTCTTTTTGTTTGGTGTCATTTGCACTTTACTTTCTTTAATAATATATTACATTATGTAAGTACATAAACACATGAAATACAAGAAGTATATAGAAGAAAAGGCAAGAAAGTCCCTTTTTATCCTGTAGATTGTTTTCTTCTTACTGGAGATAAAACCACTTTTAATGGTTTGGTGTATATTCTTCATTGTGTTTTTACCTTTATTATAATTATATTTCTTTAATATATGTAATGTATTATATATAAGCATGTAGTTTTAAAATGTTTATCTTTTAACAGACTTCTTTAAAACATATTACCGATATATTAAATTTATCATTTTGTGACTTTTGCCACTTAACTGTATATTTTGGAAATTGTTCCATGTTAATGCATATAAATCTACCGTGTTCTTAACTGCTGCAATATTTTCCTTCCAAAGGATACTCCAAAATTACTTAACCATTTCTCTTTTCAACATGTAGGCTATTTTCAATATTTATTATTAGATGTAGTTTTTAAATTTATATTTGTATATACATGTTTTCCATAGGATAAATTTCTAGCAGTAAAATTGCTGAAGAGAGAAAATGCCAATTTAAATTGTTGATGGACATTATACCATATCATCCTTTGAGAAAATAATGTTACCTTTTTTTTGGCCAATAGTTTATAAAGTGGTTATTTTTTATATCTTGTTAATATTGGCATCTTCTTAAATATTTTTCAAATTTTCACTTTTTTTTAAGTGGGAAAATATTGCTTCATTATTATTTAATTTGTGTTTTATTGCTAATGAAATTGAACATTTTTCATGTTCAGTAGACATTTACATTTCTACCTCTATTAATTACCTGTTCATATATGTTGTTCAAATATCTATTGGGTTATTTATTTTTGTTTACTTATGTGAGTTTTTAATATAGTATGAACATTATAATTTGTTTATATTTGTTGTAGTATTGTCTCAGGGTTACTTTTAATTTTTTTCTGTATTGATTTTTAATATCCTTTACCAAATTCTGGTCAGAGTTCTGTATCAAGTTGGGTTTTTTTTTTTTTTGTTACAAACAACAGAAACTTACTCTGGCTAACATGAACCTAGTGTTAGATTCAGGCAAGTTGAAAAAAACAACATATAGGGTGGAGCAAACGTAGATTTATAGTTGTTTGTATGGAAAATATTGTAATAAACAATCGTACACAAATAAACTCTGTTTTGTATACTCACAGCTATAAACCTTCATTTGCCCTGCCCTGTACATTGGAGTTTCCTTCATGCCTTTTCATAGCTTGATTGCTCATTTCTTTTTAACATTGAATAATATTCTATTGTCTGAATGTACCACAGTTTATTCACTCACCTACTGAACCATGTCTTGGTTGCTTCTAAGTTTTGGCCATTATGAATAAAGCTGTTATAAATATTCATGTGCAACTCTTTGTGTTCATAATGCATTTTCAACTCCTTTGGGTAAATCCTAAAGGATATGATTATTGGATCATGTGGTATGTATAGTTTTTTAAGAAGTCGCCAGACTGTTGTCTATTGATTTCCTGTTTCAATTTCATTGATTTCTGTTCTGATTACTATTATTTATTTTCTTTTGCTTGCTTTGATTTAATTTGCTCTTCATTTTCTAGTTTCTTAAGGTGGAAGCTTAGATTATTGATTTTATATCTTTTCTCTTTTCTGACATTCAGTGCTATACATTTCCCTCTAAGCACTGCTTTTGCTGCATCCTACAAGTTCTAATAAGTTGAAAATTTCAATTTTCATTTAGTTCAAAGTTTTAAAAATTTCTCTTGCCATTTCTTCTTTGGCACTTTTGTTATTCAAAAGTATGTTATTTAATCTCCAAGTATTTTGGAATTTTTCAGCTTTCTGTTTGATTTCTAGTTTAGTTTTTTTGTGGTCTAATCACAGACATTGTATAATTTTAATTTTTAAAAATTTGTTAAGATGTGTCTTATGGCCCAGAATGTGGTCTATCTTGGTGACTGTTCCATAAGAGCTTGAAAAGAATGTATATTCTGCTGTTGTTGGATGAACAAGTCCATAGGTATCAGTTATACTAGTTGATTGATGATGATGCTGTTGAATTGAAATAGGTCCTTACTGATTTTTTGTCTAATGGTTCTATCAGTTACTAAGAGTAGAGTATCAGAAGTCCCCAACTCTCATTGTGGATTTTTCTGTTTCTCTTTGAGTTCTATAATTTTTGCTTCACAAAGTTTGTAGCTCTGTTTTTGGTGTGAACACATTTAGGATTTTACTCCTTCTTGGTGGATTGATTCTTTTATCACTGTGTAATGTCCTTCTTTGTCTCTATTGTTTTTCTTTGCTCTGAAGTCTGTCTGATATTCATAAAGCCACTACTGCTTTAAAAAAACTTCTTACATGGTATATGTTTTCCATTCTTTTACTCTCAACTTACCTGCATCATTGAATTTGAAGTGAGTCTTGTAGACAGCATATTGTTGAATCATAGATTTTTGAAATCCACTTTGCCAGTCTTTTTTAAGTGGTGTATTTGGACCATTCACTTTTAAGGTAATTATTGTTACATTAGAGTTTAAGTAGGCTGTTTTATAGTTTGGGTTTAGTTTGTTTTTTCTGGTTCTCATCCTCTGTTTCTCACTCTCTCTCTCTCTCTTTTACCTTTATGTTGGTTTCTTGAACATTTTTAGGATTATATCTTGATTTCTTGACAGTGATTTTAAGTATATCACTTTGCATGTAGGTTTCTTAGTGGTTGCTCTAGCTGTTGCAATACAGGTATATAACATCATAGTTTAGTTATGATGTGTCTTGGCATGGATGTCTTTGGGTTTATTCTTTTTGGATAGAATAAGATCTTTTCTACAGCTTACAGCTTAGGGAGTCTTCAGCTATTTTCTCTTTGAATGTTATTTAGACCTACTTCCCCTCTCTCTCAGATTCCGGACATAGGAATGTTAGCTCTTTTGTTGTTGTCCCGCAGGTCTCTGAGATTCTCTTCATTATTTCTTTCTGTTTGTTTTCTCTGTGCTGTTCAGATTGTGTGAATTCTGTTGATCTATCCTAAAGTTCAGTGATCCCCTCCTATTCTCTCATTATACTCTGCTATTGAGCCCATCCAGTGAGGTGTTTTTTATTTTTTGTTTTTATTCGTTACTGTGTTTTTCAATTATATAGTTTCTTTTTGGTTATTTTTTTTGTAAATTTTGTGTTTTTGAGATTTCCTTTTGTTTCAAGAAAATTTTAAATCACTTTTAAAAGAATGTTCGTGATGGCTGCCTTAAAATTATTGTCCGATAATTCCAACATCTGATTCATCTCAGTGTGGGGCCTGTTGATTATCTTCTCTCATTAATGTCATGATTTCCTTGGTTCTGGCTTGGTGAGTGATTTTTCCCATTGAATCCTGTTTATTTTGAAGGTTATACTATGAGGCTTTGGATCCTATTTAACATCTTTTCAGCAGGTACTCCCTGTGTTGAGATAACAGCAAGAAAGCTAGATGGGTATGTTGGTTCAGCAACCCACTGTCCTACTGACACTACTCCAGCCAAAGTGGGGGTTTGACTCACGCTGCCTTGTATCGTACTGGTGGAGTGAAGTTCACTTATCGCCCCACTCACACCTCTCCAGCAAAAGTGGATCACCAACTTACACTGCTCTGGGTCTCTGCGTGGTATGTGTAAGATCAGCTCCCTGCTGCCGAGCTCACCTTCACCAGGGAAGTGGGGAATCAGAGGACTGACTCAGACCGCTTTGGTGCAGCAGGGTGGGAGCAGAAGCTTGGCTCCTCTCTGTGCCTGGCTGACACCAAGGGATGGGAGACTGCCAGCCAGCACTGCCTCCCACCACTTGATTCTGCCTTGTTGATGCCAGCGTGACTTGAGGCTCAGCTCTCTACTAGTCCCCCTGGTACCAGGTACAGGGAAGCAGAGTGTTGACTCCTTTATCTAACAGCACCTTATTCTACCTCACTGATGCAGGATGGGGCTGGAAGCTCTCTCCTGAGACCTTCTCACATAGGATATGGTTGGGGAGCAGTATTGGGATTGCCGCTAGTCCATTCACTGCTTCGTTTGACCTTTTTACTGCCAGTGGGTGTGGAGGTTTAGTTCCCCACTGGGCCTCACTGACAGGAGTAGAAGGAATGTGGAGTACTTATTTCTACCAACTTGTACTGCTTTGTTTAGACTCATTGGTTCAGGCTTGGAGTGGAGGTTTCACTCCCCACTAGATAGTGGAGGCCTCGATGACCCTATCCTGGTCAGGATTGGAGCATATCTTGCTTCTGCAATAGAATGAAAAAATCAGCTCCCAGCTCAGCCCACTGACACGCCAGCCAGGTGAACTGGAGTGTACCATGTGTTTCTGTGGGGCAGGGGTGGTATGGTGTGCAAGATCAACTCTTGGCTCAGCTGCAGCCCTGATGAAGCAGTGGGGTGGGGAGGTACTTTTTTACAGTTGATATTTGGCTGGAGAGGATATTGCCAACCAAGAACGGTTTTTCTTGTTTAGTCACCTTTTCCGTGATCAGCAATGTAGATCAGACTTTTTCTGGAAATTTTTTTTAATATGGCGTTGTGGTTCTAGGTTGGAGACTTCTGAAGCACCCTGTCTGAGACATATGGGGGACAACAAGGAAACTCAGAGATCTCATTGCTGTGATGTTTTTCAGGTCCCAAGATCGTGAGGCCATCTGCTTTCTTTCCATCCTTCAGTCTTCCTTTGCTTGTATTGTATTACAATCAGAATTTTTTAGATGTAAGAGTGAGGACCTGGGAGTAATGGGGCTACTCAGTTTTGGTTGTGACCTTGGGTTACATTTTGGAAAATTAAATATTGCTTTGAATAAGAACATTCAAGAAATAATTGATTAAATGTTCACAGATGTCAGTAGGTAGCTCACAAAAGTCAGCAGTTATACAGTTCCTCT
Source organism: Carollia perspicillata (assembly GCA_004027735.1). Lineage (NCBI taxonomy): Eukaryota > Metazoa > Chordata > Mammalia > Chiroptera > Phyllostomidae > Carollia > Carollia perspicillata. The sequence continues at coordinate 17,876 of PVKM010001466.1, forward strand.
CTACGTGCCTGCTAAACATTTCCTCTTTGACTTCTCTTCTGCTCGTGCCAAACTGGGACTGTGCATGGAGATCTGAGCAGCAGTAGCATAGACCTGTCCATGAGGAGCCAGGCTTACGAGTTCTGTTGGTCATAGTTAGCTGTTCTCACAAATCAGGTGAGCCATACGTAACTCAAGTGAGGAGCAGTCAGCCCTTGGAAGGGGCACAGGTAGGTACTAAGGATTCAGAGAGTGATATTGAGTACACAGTTTGGGGTAAAATTAACACAAAGTTTAATTTTCTCTGAGTTTATAAATGAAGAGTTGGAGGAAATAGCTGTACCTGGCTGGTGCAGAGGGTGGTGGGGCAAACGAGGTGAATTGTGTTCATCATTATCTTCACCTGCAAACTTACTCGTCATGTAGACTAGTTATATCAGTTAGGAATACAGTCCGCAGAAAGAGGCTTCAGTGGACAAGGGTTTATTTGCTTCCTGAAAGAAGAAGGGGTATAGGCAGCTGAGCCATGTCACTGGGGATCCAGCCTCTTTCCATCTCTCACCACATTGCTCAGGGAGTGCACCTTCAGCCTCATGCTGGTGTTCTTCATGATCCCAAGAGGGCTTATACATTACAGAAGGCAGGAATAGGAAGGGAGGAGCAGTCAGGGGAAATGCCTGTAGGAAGAAATCAAAATCTTCCCCACAACTGCTGGGGGGCCTGGGGAACAGACCGCAGGGAGCTGGCTCACTGCTTCCTGAAGTAGTATCAGGTTCTGTTGTAAGGAAGAGGACACTGGCAGGACCTGCCTCACCTGACCATCACATTTTCCTCCCAAAGATAACATGCCACGTGCTCACTGTAATTCCTAAGAAGAAGAAAAATAGTATCTCAGGAAAGAAATATATCATGGGCTGATTTGTAGAAGACCTTGCCCTCTGTACATGTCTTTGTCCAGGCTGTGCTTTTTCTGCTTCTGCAGTGCTCTGGACGGTACGGGAGCAGTGTGAGAGGCGTACATGCTAAAAGTGTTTGGGACAACCGAATTTTGGATGTTCAAGACTTTAAAGAACAAAGAATGATGTAGAAGTGTAGTTATGGGGTAGGGGCTTATTTCTTGGGGAGCATTTCAACTCTGGGGACTTTTCAGACCCTCATCTCTCTTCTTAAATTGGGATTTGTCCTGTTTGTGGAAGAGGGAGAATCTCTGCAGTGAAATGGGAGCTGTTGTTCACGCGAGTGTGATTGGGCACATGGGGAAGGCAGGCGAAAATGTGGACTGCCATTTGGAAAAGCATTTATTCTTCCTTGGGCCACTGAAAATGCCTCCAGTGGGCCACTGAAAATGCCTCCAGTGGGCACGGTTTAACAAATACATTAAACCTAGAAGTTCATATCGTGTTTTACTTAGTCTATATATATATATATATAAATATTGATATTTGTGTTATGCACGACTTAGACTTTTAGAAACTTAAGCAAGTTTTATTCACACCATATAGTTCTAAGACCAGCTAATCCTTTTATCTATCATCTTTGCATTTTTCTCTCATACCACCACTAGATTACATTCCAGACCAAAGTTCTTAGGTATAGAGCATACTGTTTTCCTTCATCCCTTCTCTCTATAGACACATGCAAACAGTAAATAGAAGTTGACAGCTGTTTTTACTATTGAAATAAATAATGTTTACATGAGTTTCCTTGTTACAAGACCTGGCAAGGTTATGGAGATTGATATTTATTCAACAACATTGATAGACCGATATACACATGTATATCTTTTATTACCAGTATAACTTTGAAAGCCCTTCTGTGTATCATTATCTTGTTGCTATAGCAACATGGTTACCAAAATAAGGTACATTTTTTTCTGCTTTGTCTTTTTAAAGGAGGTCTTTTCCCCCCAAGGTTTTAAATCAACATTGTGGAGTTTCAGTCCCAGACATTCAGTAGTCTTTCTATTTATCTTTTACCCTTGAATTTTCCTTACTTATAATTAGTTAGTTATTATTATAACATAAGATACAATTTTTATTGGACTAAACCCTAGTGGGGATTATAAGAATGAAAGAAGGAAGCAGTGTATGATATGGTATAAACACTGGAGGCTGTGCTGTTACCTAGCCCCATGACTTTGTCTCATAATCTTTTGGTACTTTTGTTGTTTATAAAATGGTCAGAGAAGCAGTTACAAGAATGATATTCACATTACTCTGTGCCTGGTGGGAATTCAGTTACGTATCACCTTTTGTTCTCCTTTCCATGCTTGTTAACTAAGGCTAATAAGGTATTTTCCCTCCATAGATATCATCACGTTTTCTCCTACCTTGATCTCTAAATATTGCCCACTTATCTTCGTATCTCTAAATATTGCCTAAGATCACAAGGGAAATTCTTGGGTCTAAGAAATGTCCCGATCTCAGTGCTGCCACAATAATTAATTTCAATTTAATTGGGGTTTTAAAATGCCTAGCCCAACTTTGATTAGGTCCACACCCCGTTTTTCTGCTCAGCGGAATAGAGATTTTATAGAGAACATGAATTTTGAACTTGTTACTTTTTATTTATTATGACCCCCTTTCCCCAAAAGGACATGAGATGTTTTAAAGGAACATAATAAAATTAACAACATGGGGGAAAAAGGGAGAGGGAGGTATTGGGAGAAAACACTCCAGAAACTAAATATGTCAGCCTCAGGGCCAACACGTAGGTGCAGGTTGCCTGCAACTCCTTCTACCTGAGCTACAGGCATTTCTGTACTCTTAGCCTTTTTATAGCAGTAGGAAAGGAGTGGGGGTTGGGAAGATGGGTTTTATTGATTTAATTTGTTTACGCCAGGCTGATTTAGCTCTAGAAATCTACAAGAGATCTACAAGAGAGAATTTGGAGGGCAGATTAGTGAGAACCTGTACTATCTGTGTATATGAAGCGAATCTCAATAGGCAGGAGATGGCTGCCTCTCTAATGCTGGGCTCCATGCTGCTGTCCATTGAGAAGGCAGCAAAGCTGTTCTAAAGAAGATAGCCCCAGCTTGCCTCTCTATTCGCTTTCTCCCCATCCTCTTCTCTCCACCCACCTCCTTTCTGCTTCCTTTACCCACAGGCTTGAATACACAAGTCTGATCATTTTATTTTAGCTCAGGAATAGGAAGATTTTAATTTGTTGCAGGCTTGAATTACTACATCTTCAAAAAAAGTGTGCAGTTTGGTTTCTTCTCAAATTCTTTATATGTCATTTATATATTTCTAAATGGGAAAAATTTCAAATTGTGGTGAAATGAATTAACTCATTGGGTGAGGTGTGATTAGCAACTCCTGTTATATTCATTTTATAGATGCTAAACAAACAAAAAGATTAAACAACAGTGCTCACACAGCTTATTAAATCCTTTTTCTTATTCATTTAAGAGTGAGAGAGACATTTGTTGTTTCACTTATTTATTTATTCATTAGTTGATTCTTATATGTGCCCTGACTGGGGATTGGACCTGCAACCCTGGTGTATCAGGATGACACTCTAACCAACTGAGCTATCTGCCCAAGGCCTTAAGTTTTTTTATTTTTATCGTTCCTGTAATGCCATTATTTGGATTCATTGAAGAAACCAAATGAATGTGGATGTGGCAAGTGATGACATGAAGACACTGTCATTGGAGACCTGTGTTTGAAAGGACAGGGCACACCTGATCTTGGCTCTTCTTGGACTGAAGAAACCAATTGTGCAAACAAACCACACAGTATTAGTAAGAGACAGGTTGGTTGAGTTCATGGAATTGTTAGGGAACAGCTGGAAACAATGTGAAGAACTCAAGAAATCTTCACGTATTACTAGCCTGATTTTAAAGTAAACTAAAGAAGTGGTGAGAATGAACAATTTTTCCAGTTAGTCAACGACTCCATATCTGAAATTGCTAATTTGGACGTCCATTCTTTGTTCATGCACTCCTCGCCTTCCAACCCGATGGTTTCATTGAGGCCTGAAATCTGTTGGTGCCTCTGCCCTCTCTCTCTGTTATCACTTTCTTTTTAAGTCCAACTTCGTTCCCATGGTCTGTGATGTCAACCATTCCTTTGACAGTATCTTAAAGTCCCTTGTCTCATTCATTATCCATCATATGATGCCTCTTCCATCATATCAGCCTGGAAAAGCCCTGATATGGATAACTCCAACTAACCACACTCTTTGTACTGGTGCTATAGCTTCCAGGAACCTGATACTGTCCTCTTTCTAGAGTATTTCTGCGTTCTCTTCCTCTACATACTCCTTCCTTTGCAACAGCATTTCCTCTCCAAACACACAGATGAAACCTTCCCTTAATCTAAGGTTTCTTCCACTATTGCCTTAGCTCTCCCTTCATGCTAGTTTTATCAAATAAGTTATCTGGACTTACTGTCTTCATTTCCTCACTTCCACATGATACATTGTGGCTCATGGTAATCTGCTCCCTCAGCATCATTTCAAAGAAAATGTTCTAATTCAGGTTACCAGTTACTTCCATGTTACGAAATCTAAAATATGCTTGTTCTTTATTTTTCTTGACTTCTTACTAGTATTGACACAGTATTTTACTCCTTCTACCCCAAATACTCATCTTTTACTTCTGTGGTATCATATTTTGTGGTTTTCTGTGGGCCCTCATGATGCCTATTCATTCTCATGATCCCTTCCTGGTCTCCCCATATCTTCCTGCTCTGTAAGTGCTGGAGCCTCTCAGGGCACTGTTCATAGCTCTCTTTTTATTTTCATTCTACATTCTTCAGTTTCCAGTTGATCTTACCCAATCCCAAGGCTTCAGTTACCCTCTTAGTGTTGTAGGCTTGTGAATTTCCACTTCCCCTTCTAATTTATCCACTGACCCCCAGGCTAATCCTTTCAATATCTCCACCTGGCTGTATCACAAGCTTCAGTAATGCCCCAAGGTGAGCTGGTCATCCTCCTTCCACACCTGCTACTCTTACGTTCTTAACTTTGGGAGATGTTATCCCCATCATCACTGTGCAGCATTAAGGTAGTGTTGAAAGTCTGGGTTCTGCGACCAGCCTGCCTCAATTTGAATCCTGGCTCCACAACTGGTATGGACTTGGACAAATTTCTAAAAAAGCTTTGTCTCAGTTTCCTGGACTATAAAATGGGGATAATAATAATGCCTACATCAGTTGGTTATTCTGAGTATTAAATAGGGTTGTGAGGTATATATATTGAGAGAGATACACACAGATATATAAAATTAATAAAATATATGAATTACTTATAAAGCAAACTGTATTTATGATGCCTTCATCAATCCTGGGCATTATTCGTGATTCTTCCTATTTTATCACCTTCCTCCTGAATATCTTTTGAATCTGTCCGTATGTCTCTCAATCCATACAGACATCATCCTGGTCCATTGTCTCTTTGGATATCTATGATACATGACCTGTTGCCCATTTCTAATCCATTCTTTACTATACAGCTCAAGTGACTGTGTCAAAATACATATATGATCATTACATTCCATCCCTTTACCTGACACAGGTTTGCATTGTCCTTAGGATACTCCAGAATCTTCTTTATGATTTGAGATTCTGTATGATATCCGGCCCTTGGTTATCCTCACTCTCTTTGTGCTAGTTATCTTAGACTTTTTTTTCACATCCTAGAAGGTATTATACTCTCAACCCTGACCCTTTGAATGTTCTGTACCTTATACTGAAGACCCTTCCCCCTTCCACCATCTTTTCTCTACTTCCCTTTTCAGGTCTTAGCTTTAACATCAGGTCCCCTGGAAGGTATTTCCTGACCCTTGAAAGGGTTCCATTATATTCTTTGTTTTCCATTTTTTAGTGCTCTTCATGCTTAGAATTATTTGTTTAATGTTTGCATTTGTGGCCATAATGTAAGAGCTATGAAAACCAGTCAGATTCTTGGCTTTATCTATCCCCAGCATGTAACAGTTTCTGGCACATAGTAATGCTCCAAAATGTTTATTGAAATTGATTAATATATGAGTAGATATGAAAAGTATATGATGGCTTCCTATGTTAGAGAAATGCTCTACCGTGATTCTTTTTTAAAAAAAAATATTTTATTTATTTATTTTTAGAGAGAGGGGAAGGGGAGGAGAAAGAGTAGGAGAGAAACATCAATGTGTGGTTGCCTCTCATGTGTCCCCTACTGGGGACCTGGCCTGCAACCCAGGCATGTGCCCTGACTGGGAATCGAACCAGGGACCCTTTGCTTCACAGGCCTGTGCTCAATCCAGTGAGCTACACCAGTGGGGGCTGTACTGTGATTCTTTTAAGCAGTAGAACTAAACTTTCCCTGTAGATGCTGAAAAGGCCAGACACTTTCTCAGCCTCACTCACCGTTAAGAGTGACTTTGCATGAAAGCTCTATCAAATTAGACTTGTAATGGAATATTAGTTACTTCTGTTGACTCATTTTAAAGCAAAAATATTTCTGTACATCCACCAAAGACACCATTACATCTGGTACCCAGAAGATTAAAAAAAAAAGATCAAAGGCTCTGGTATATTCCTTCCCCCCTCCCCTGCTACAATCACAAGGAGATTTTTCTTTGATATTTACTATGGGAACTTAGTCAAGTTCCTGGAGACAAATCTCCTAATATTGTTGAAGCCATGCTATGACTGACTTTCCTGAAGTTTTTTACTCTCAAAGTTGTCCACAGTGCGCCTCCAGCAATTTGTAAACTATAGTTCATGCTTTCCTACCGCCGATAATCATTCTTGAACAATAAAAGTAAACTAGAACTGTCTTAGAGCTTATGACTCATTTGTTATTTAAGAAAATAACTTATACATGTAAAAAAGTATATAATTTTTTTAACTAAGTCTTTTTTTATTGCATTGTTTTGCGTGGGAGTGCTTTGTTGTTGTTGTTGTTGTTGCAATTTGTAATTGAGAAATCCCTGCTTTCATGGGCTGATAAACAGATTATAAAGGCCTGTACTGGTTTTCAATAACCTATATTCCCTAAAACATTGAACAATCCTTGTGTTCCTGTCCTGGTCACTTCCTGTGTGGTCTGTCCTGGTTTCCTCCTTGGTCTGCTGCGGTGCATTTTTAGTGCCCCTTCCCATGTAAAACCTTTTGTTCTCTTCTGAAAGTATTCTTTTCTTTATACAATGCCAGCATAGACAGATAAATTACATTTAAAGCTTTTCTTCAAATTATTGTATTCTTTCTTTTTTTAAAATATTTTATTTTTTTATTTTTAGAGAGAGGGGAAGGGAAGGAGAAAGAGAGGGAGAGAAACATCAAGGTGTGGTTGCCTCTCACTTGCCCCCACTGGGGACCTGGCCTGCAACCCAGGCATGTGCCCTGACCGGGGATCGAACCATGACCCTTTGGTTCACAGCCCGCACTCAATCCACTGAGCTACACCAGCCAGGGCTCTGTATTCTTTCTTTTTAGCAATAAATTACAAAAATGTTTAATGGTTAAAAAATTTGTTGGCTATACTTAACTTTTTTTCTGTTGCTGTAGGTCTGTGAGCTTCTTTTTTTATTATCTTACTTATTTATCCCAGCAACAATTTTTTCTTTGACTTGATTTTTATTTTCTTTTATTTTTAACTTTTTAAATTGAATTTATTGAGGTGACATTGGTTAATAAAATTATGTAGGTTTCAGGTTTACAGTTCTATAATACATCATCTATATATTGTATTGTGTGTTCATCACCCCAAATAATTTTGATATAGATTTGAGTTAGTAGGAAACTCTCTGAGGCTGTTCTCACTTCATTGTGATTGTATGTTGTTTTTTCCCATTAGCCAAACTGAACTACCCATTTTATTTCTTCCTTTATGGTTAGATTACTTTGATTCTTCAAGATCCTTCTTTTTTATGATGTTATCTCCAGTTACTCTAGTCGATAATACCTCTTTTTGATATCATATAACATTTATATTTTTATACAAACCATTTAACAGTTGAGTATGTACTGTCTTATTTTGTGTTTTTGTTGGTGTTTGTTCTTAAGTCTTGCCTTTTAATATGTCAAAATCCTAGAGAACAATAACTGTCTGTATTTTCCCTATATTACCCATAGGACTCACACAGGGATGGGTACATGGCAGGTGTTTGCTAATACACTGAGTGTTTGAAATGTATGAAATGAATTTTGAAGTCAAGGTTTTCATATGACATTTCATTTTGATTTTATAGCTGTACATAACAGAGGGATGTTTACATACCTCCTGGAAGGTACTCAAACTTATGTATTGTTCTGTGTTATAAATGATATCTATGTCAGGAATGGAGAAATGGAATGGTATATCTCTTGCTGCCACCTCTGTTTTCTATTAACAATAAATGCATGTAGGCCTAGAGATGGCTGTCTGCCATGAATTGCATCATTTACACTGGTTTTTAATATGCCTCCTGGCATTTCAGTTTCTGTTCTCAGCAGGCAACCTCACTCATGCTGAATCCTCTAATATTTGTATGCAGATAAATGCTTAGAGAGCTGTGAAAGATATTTTGGCTTTGCTTCTACATGGTTTCAGATGAATGTCAAAGACACACTGGAAAGTGTACCAATCAAGTATAATTTAAAATATTGAATCAATAATTTCCTAGAATTTATATTCCATTTTTCCATTAATGGGCATGAGTTTTTATATTGACCTTTGTCACTGTGTATGCTTACTCCTGCGTTTTGTAATCGTGTGCTCTCAGAAGGGGAAGGATGCGTCTCAGCTGCTGCCAGCCGGCCGGCAGTATGCCTGAGGATGCGGTGCCCGAGGGAAGCAGAGAGGGAGAGAGAGGAAAAATGAAAAATGGTTTGAACCTTTTCCTTGCCCTAGTTGGAGGGGCAGTGTGGCACTGAGACTGGGAAGGAGGTAGATGCATTCTAGATGTGATGTTAGCTTTTAGAGAATCAAGGCTCAGAGGAGAAGGAAAACATTTTACTTTGTAATAATTATACATTTTCGTTGTGTCAATAATTATGTAGATGAGTTTAACAAACATTTTTTAAAAGTTTTTTTCTCCTTCAGGGCCCTTTATGTTCAAAAGACACATACTATATACATGAGATAAAGGTAAAAGCAAACCACACTTATTTTCATAGAGAACATTTTTTCACAAATTCTATATTAGTAAATAATAGATTGATTTTGATAAAAACGAGGAACAAGTGTTCATATTTAGTAACATCTATTCATAAATATTATGGATTATTTTTTAGGTATTTTGAGTGGCCATCAGAATGGTAGCTTTGAATTCTGAATTCTCTTTTGAAAAATATTTGAATGATTAATTTATACATTCTGCTTTATTGGTGTACTGGTGAACATCCCCTGGTAATTGCTCAGGGGAAAACAGTCAAACAATAACTCGTAATCATATGAGTTTTAATCCTGTTGTTGATCTAATATAGAGTCATTTTTATCTATAAGAAATTTTTAAAATAAAAACAGAACATAATTTGTGGTGGTGGTGGTTGTTATTGCCTGAAAAATTCAATCTGTTTTACATGTTATAAAGTATAAAATAGCAGGAAAGGGTAAATTAAAACAAACTCCCCCCACCCATACACCAAAAAGGCAATTAATCATGCTCTGTTATCTTTAATCAAGTACAAAGACTCTTCCAATCATGTCACCGAGAGCTCATTTTACCCACTGCTCTGTTTGGCAGCCAGTCTCTTGTCTCTCTCTTCAACAATGGTGAGGCAGATCTCTTTCCATGGGGAAGGGAAATCTATGGTTTTTTGCCTTTGCCAATAACAAAAATGTTGGAGAGCTAGGTGGCAAAGCTGTGTCATTGGCATCTTTCACGTGAACTACGTCCAAAGAACCAGGGTGTCGCTGTTGGTTATCATGCCAGTTCTTCCCAGATTAGCACCTCTGGTCACCATACACAGGTTACCAGTGTCAAATCAGTAATTTTTCCAGTTCCAAATCAATCTGAATTGGTGTCAGATTCACGTCAGAATGACACTAACGTGTCATTCACGTTAATGCGGGGATCAGGGTAGCAGATGGTGTGAGCATCATAAGTTATCAGATGAGGGATTCCTTTTCTGCCCACAAAGGTTTTTCTCACTTTGCACAACTTGTACTTGGCCTCATCAGGTGTTATAAGGTGAACAGCAAAGCAACCATTGGTGTCATAGATCAGATGGATTTCTCTGTGGTCTTGTCAACACTGATGACATCCATAAAACCAGCAGGGTAGATTTTATTGGTTTGGACCTTGCCATCAATCTTAATGTAACTGCTGCACGCAGATCTTCGTTAACTTCATCTCCTGTTAGGGTATGCTTAAGTCTGTTCATTAGGAAAATAATGACAGGGAGACATCCTCTGAGCTTGTAGAGACTGGTAGGTAGATGGCTGAGGAGCAAACACACTGGTCGGTTTATCCAGAATCCAGTGCTTTGGGTGCCATGGCTGCTCTAGGCATGGAAAGACAGGGACATAATTATTATATTAAGGTGCTGGGATCAGAGTAATTCTTCTGGTCCTCCCACTGTTATTTGAAAAATTTCTCTAGGTTAAGATTTAAGTTAACTCATTCATTCATACATTTATTCATGAATGATATTTTCTAACTTTGCGTATCTTGAGAAAGACATTTGAATATTAATCTATATATATTTTATATCATTCTGTTATTTTTTGACAAACTCAACAGAGCTGTTCAGTCCATATTCTATCATTAAACATGCAAATAAAATAATGGTAACAGTGAATATAATGATATAATTAGGGAAAGGAAAGAATGTCTATGGTTTTCAACATGTAATTTTGTCTAGCATGTGGTCGCAGTTCATGAAACTGTCCATTCGAATGGGATTGCCTAAGAGATGGTTGAAGAAGTTAGGAGGGTTAGGAGTGGAAAGAGGACTGGGATAAGGAAGGGGAAAAAAAGTAAAACAAAGCAGTTGGTCAACACTTCTGTTAAAATGCAAATGCACATTTGAGAGAGTTGATAGTATTTACAGCCAATTTTAACAGCAGGATATTTCAGACTGAAGCTTAGACTGGAAGCAGAACATTGCCAAGTAAAAGAACTAGTTCCAAGTCCACGATACTCTCTCACTGAGCCATACATACATTGGTGACTTATTCTTTTGTTAATAATTTTGTTTTTGCAAAATATGTAATTTTGTAAAATTAAGCTAATGGCTTTCTCTGATATTAAGCCAGAATATTTTGGAGAGGCACACAGAGAGAAACAAAAATGAAAGAATTGAAATGCTTACTGAGAGTGTCCAGCATATTTGGGGGCTGCTAATCTGAGGAAAGAGATATCTAATTAAATGTGCTGTGTTCTACTGCTCCTTTTCTTTTGCTTAAGTTTATTTATTTCTTTTCTAACCTTTTCTTTTAGCCTGGCTTTATTTTTTTAAGTTGCATCTGTTAAAAGCAGGAATATTTGTTACTGTTTTTCTTCCAGTGTTCTAGGTCTTTCTCATCGGCATCACACTCCAAACACAAGCCTGTCTTTTCTTCTTTTTTTAAAGTGTTTTTTCACATAATGAAAAGTAATTAAGATGAGCGGAGAAACACAACCTATTTACATTTATGCCTTTGAAAAATTCATGTTAGCATAACCCATCTTATAGCTCTTATTTTCTGAAAAATTTATTTTCTTATAAATGCAAAGTTATAGACTTTATTAATCTTGGTTTTTTGTTTTTTTTTTTGGCTAGATATCTTATTCACTTGTATCTTTTTATCTAGAAGATTATGTTACATTTTTCTCCATTTCCTATCGTCTTTTAAGGAAAAAAAAGTTGGCTATTGAAATAAAACTCAAAATTGTCCATGAGTTAAATAAAGCCAGTCATTTAGTACCTTATTTACACTATAATGTCGCCCTGGTATTTTGTGCTAGCTACTGTGGGAGGGAAGACAAGAGGGAGCTTTCTAGGGTTGATAGCAAGAATTATACTAAAAAAATTATGTGTCACATAATTATAAGCATGTTTTGTTTGTCTCAGTGAAAAAAAAAGCACCAACATTCACCCCTGTGCTTCTTTCCTTCAGTGCCTTTCTCTCTTTTGCCCAAATCTGCAGTCAGTTTGGAGACAGTTAGAAGGAGATGAAAGCAATTTGCTGTGGAAGCTAGAATATTAAGTGCTCTGGCAAGCATTTGGATTTCTCTCTCAGGAGGAAAGGAGCAGCATGCCAAATTCTTACCACGCTGAAAGACAGAGACTAACTGGGGTTGATTCTGAAAACATTTTAAGCTCATGAAAACAAAGGTTTGTGAAAATTACCACTGAACTCTTTCCCTCTGTGAACCGCTGAGTTTTACGAGGGGATTAAAAAAAACATACCTGGAAATATGAGTAAGGTTAATCTTCTGCTTACCTTTTCTTCAGCGTGTAACTTTTGTGGTTTTTAACTGCTGCTCGATTCCCTTTCTTGGTAATGCCATGACACTCTCTTCACTTCCTGTCAAACCTGTTAAATACCAATTTAATCAAGGCAGAATTCAAAGTACAAAATGCAAATAAAAATCCATCTTCTAAAATTATGTGCAAAGAAAAAGTCAAAAGTACAAAATCAGAGCAAAGTACAGTCAACTATACATTAGTAGCAGGATAACAGTTAGGCTGCCTGGATTCAAACCCCAGCTCTGCCACTTGCTGGTTGCATAGCCTCATTCACCTTGTTTTGCTCTCTGCTTCTCTATTCCTTCATCTGTTAAATGGGGCTGGCAATTGATCTATGTCACGGGAATATTGTGATGTTTCAATATTACAAGTCATGTAAATTGTTAAACAGTGTCTGGCACTTGGTAAATACTCAGCAAAGTTCATTATTTTGTTGTTACTGACATTATTGTATGAAAGTTTTCTTACCTATAGGAAAATATTGGGGTGTCCAAAAATTTCATTTGTTTTTTTCCATTAGATGACTCTAGTAGTGCTTAGTTGTCTTGAACTTCATTTGAAACAAAATTTTTTAGATTGTATTCTGGCAGCTGTCATATCAGGGTGCAGTTAAAAAAATCAAAATTGGTGAATTTTTGTGTAGCCATTTTAGTATTTGAAGATGGAAGAAAATACACAACATTTTTGGCATATTATGTTTTATTATTTCAAAAGAGAAAAACACAACTGAAACACACAAAAAAGATTTGTGTGATGTATGGAAAAGGTACTGTGACTGATCGAATGTGTCAGAAGTGGTTTGTGAAGTTTTGTGCTGGAGATTTCTTGATGGACAGACTTCTCGATGTTCCACAGTTAGATGGACCAGTTGAAGTTGATAGTGATCAAATAAAAACATTAATTGAAAACAATCAAATGTTCCATGTGGGAGATTGCCAACATGCTCAAAATATCCAAATCAATAAAGTTATTGGTGAAAATGAAAAATATGACTTTTATTTTATAGAAAAAACTAAACAGACTTTTTGGCCAGCCCAATATGAACTTAAAAAATTAACATTATAAGATCAATAAAATGCCAACATATAGCATGGTGACCTAATTCATTTATTTAAAAGCCAGAATGAATTCATTTATTTAAATGTGAAAATCTGAGAAGTTTGAACATAATTGATCCAATATATGCAGTATGACCTAACAATTCAGCATTGTTTACCAAAAGCAATCTAAATTAGTAAATATCTAAGTGATAGAATATTTTATAAATGCTCAGTTTTAATTCATTTTAGGATATATAATTAATACACTAGTACAGCAAAGTATTGTGATTTTATACTTAATGAATTTGCTTTAATAAACTCCTAAAGCTAATATTATAATTTTTAATTATTTTTAAATACAAATAATGCATACTTAAATACTTTTTCTGAAGTTTGTAAACAGGTATTACATTAATATTGCCATCATAAATAATGTAGACAAACTTTAGGTCAACCTGTAGGTGTATAAGAAATTTGGAATCAATCAAATTGTAACATAGCATTTGGTTTCCCAAGCAACTCTGAGGCCCCTCTGTGCCGTTGAGATCAGCATGATCAACCTACTCCCAAGTCTTGCTGTTCCAGCATTACTTGGACAGAAGGGTGGATGAGAAAAGAGGCAGCAACCTTAGATATGGGCATTTATTTTCTAAAAGCCATGTTTCTTTTCAACAAAGAGGACTGAAGTATTTACGGGAAGCTAGATAAGCATCTTTGTGTTTGTTTACACTATTCACTCTAGGAAAATTTTCATTTTGGGAAATACAATCCAAGATTACCTAAGTGTAAGCAAAAAGTATATACATTTACCTTTTGGGATTACACAATACCATACTTAATAAATTATTAATACTGCAAGACGGACTTAACACTGTTTTGTTTCTAAAAGAAAAATAGAAGGTTCATGAATCTTTTTAATCTGAATAAAGGAAGGAAATTCTTAAAGATTATTAACAGATAAGCAAAAGGTGATTGTTTTATGGCATGAAACATAGGAGTAGGTGTCAGTGAGGCTCAATTCAAGGGATCAGGTTATCATCAGAGAATAGTTAGAATAAATTGTACTCATCACATCCCTGAACTCAACTGAAAATAGCTTGGTTTCTTAGGACAAGTGCATAACTTACTAGAAGGGGCTGGGACCTGGAGTTATATGCATCCATTGACTAGAACAGATGCTAAAAGAAACAGCCTCAACCTTATGTCCTGTGTAGGTATAGTCTTTTCCTATGTCCTCCACCCTGCAAACTCCGCCCCCCCCCCACCCCGCACCCCGCACCATACACACACTCTTCCAATTTTCAAGAGGGTGGTTATGTCTGGGGAAAGTTTTTAACAGGTGAAGTTCAAGGCAAAGTAGTAATAGTTATCCCTAACAGAGAGCAGAGCTCATGTTGGGAAATCCAAAAGTCTTATCACTTGATGGCAATTAGAGATGCTGAATTGCAAGGCTGTGATGCTAGTCTGGAAAGAGAATATTAAGGGTCTAGTCTTAGGTGGTGGTACCAATAGGGTACAAGATTACAAGAAACCAAGACATAGCCTATTTTATTGAAGGAGGGTGAAACAATCAACAAGAATGAAGTTGCAGGGAGTTGGACAGGGGTTACTGAACTCAGGCCTGAAGTCAGAATTGGTCCTAACAAGCAGGGAAGAGGGGAGAAGGACGAAGATATGAAGGCAGGAGGCAGAGTCTCTACGTGGGGAAATCGTGTGGCCATAGCTGTGAGGTGGAATAAGCCCTGCATTACTGAAGGGGGATCACTGATGCTCTCACTCAATGACAGCATCCATAGGCTGAGCCTTCTGAAGGAGCGGAGTCAATGGGAGGACAGACTGATGAGAAAGGGAGATTGCAGGGACATAAATGCTCCTGGGCCCAAGTCTTGGTGGAAGTTTCTTAGGTAATTTCCAGTAGAGCAATCTTTCTAAAATACAAATCTGATTCGTGCTTCAAATCCTCCAGGGGCTCCATAGCACCGAGAAAAAACTGCAAATTCCACAGCATGGCTCACATGATCTTCCTTTGCCTTCAATTCTTGTCACTTTGCATGAACCATTAAGAATTAACTAGAAAAATGCCGTCTTCTCTCAAGCTTCTGCGCTCTGGCTAATGCCCTTCCAGAATTCCTTGTTATTATGCCCTCTTCTGCTTCCCACTGACCCTATGTCATCCTTTACCATTCATCTTCCTTGACTAAGTCCTCCTCTGTGCTCTCATAAAATTCTGGGCATGCCAGTTGACCAACCAACTAGTTTCTAGTATTACCTGAAGTTCTTTGATGAATGAGTAAATACATGACTCAGATGAGACTCTGAGTGGAGAGAATTATGGCTAAGATTTAGCCTGGTTTGATGGTCAGCTTGTTTGAAGAGCCTCAGGCCTAGTAATGATAGCTTCCTGTTTGCAGTGAAGGAGCCATCCCCAAACAGCCAAGTCATCTTCCTTAGCTGGCCTCTGTTTCTCAATGGAGCTCTCGTGGGACACTGGAGCCTCATACGGTCAGGATGCATAGGAGAATCTCTGTTATTCAGGGGCTCTGGAGTCCTAGTCATGCCTTTGCTGTCAGGTTTCAGGTTCTATATTTTGGGGAGTGGAGAAACATCAAAGAAATAATGAAGTTTCTGTCTGCCAGACCCTGGTGGAGGAATGGCATTAGGAAGACCTTCCCTAGCTTTAATTTTTATCCATGGCTTTTGAAAGCCATGGTGGGGGCTGCTTGACAGATATCTGAAGATGAGATAGATCAGACTCTGTGGGCTTGACAATGTGCCGAGTCGTTGCCATGAGAACACATCGTTTAGCAGCTCTCTTCATGTGTCTTTTGGCTTGGCCTTACGGATGTTTAACAAGAAAAATATTAACATTCAACTTCACTGGAACAATAGGAATAGCATCTTTACAAGTGGAATTGTCAATGTGCTTTCATAGGCTTTCTAAATCTAGGGTAGAAAATTGGTTTGGGGGTACTGAATATACCCCAACCTCTCAATTTGAGTTGGGGATAGGATGGAGCACATTGGTCTGGCTAAGGGTTCTTTCAAGTCTGATGCAATGGGCCGAGTGTGAACTCAGAGGCAGGAGTGAAGGGTCAGCAGCTGGAGACCAATTTCATGATCAAGAAAGTCTGTGGGGTGGAACCTGAGGCAAGCCTGAAATAGTGTGGAGGTAGGAAGACTTTGATGGAGCAGACTCAGTCCTGGGCAGCAGTCCCTCTGAAGGGGACAACCCGTGTGGCCAGATAAGGCTCTGAGGAACTCACTAAAAAGAGGAATCTCTGTTCTTGCTGGGAGTGCCTGCTACTGCTCAGCTTTCTTTTTGCTGATATTTTCTGATACCCTATTTAAATGAACACTACTTTAAATAAAAGTAGTCATATGGGATAATTATTAAATAATACTAAAAATAGAACATTGCTCCTCAAAGTACATTTCAAGGATGTCTTAAGAAATGTCATGGAGAAGGTGTTCTATGGTCGAATTCTGAGTTTGGAAAATATTCCACATCCGTCATCTCTCTGTGATTCACTCTACTCATTGCATAGTAAAAGCTCTGAGAAGTTTTAATTGTAAAGAAACCTGTTACTTCCAATCTTAGTTTACTATGAAGCCATTTTGGGGGGGTGTGGTGTGGGGCTTATTGTAGGTAAGGATTAACATTTGATGTGGTGAAGAAACTGCTAAAACTCAGACGACAACCCCTTGATTGGAACCAAAAGGAAACTGAGATGCCGGAGCTAGGATTCTCAAAAAAGTTTGAATGAGAAAACATCTGTAAAGCATGTTACATTATGCCTTTGGCATAGTTGGTGCTAGGCCAGTAAAACATATTCTATATTTTAAATTCATAGTGCAAAATAAAAGTAGAATTCATTTATTCTAAAGAATTTCTCAAGTGAATGGCAGACAGCCACTGTTTATAAATTTCTGAGAAAAAATATTTGAGGTAGTCAGATTCATTCAGATGGGTTTTAAATAGCTTATTAAAAAAATCTGAAGTCCAGCTATCAAATTTTAGAATTAGTGGGATGGCAAACTCAAATGCCTGTGGAGTGAGGCACATACCCGGCATCATGAGTGAGACTGGCTGGTGTGAACTGAAAATGCTGGTCATTAATGGAAGCAGCTGCTTCAGGAGATTATTTTTGGGGGGAGTGTGGATGTATTGTTTTCGAATTTCTCAATTTTTAAAGTAAAGCGGGGAATCTGGATCTTTATGTAGGATCTCTCATCCTACATAATTTTAAATGTTGCTGCTTGTTTAAAAGAAAAACAAAACCAGGCTGCAAATCAAATAAAACAAGTTCAGGGACCAGCTTGCAACTTCTGAATTAGGCGACTGTGAGACCGCACACAGCAGAACCCAGGGAAGTCTTCACACCAGCTCCACTCCGGGTTCTACCTGTCGCTGGACCCTTTACAAAGAAACCAGTGTAGCGATGTTCCTAGCCAACCCTGAAACTGAGGTGTCTTTATGAACCTTGTAGGCATATGCTTCAAATGTATTTGAGACCACGGTACCATTATTTGATGATCTAAATAAAGTTACATTACATTTCCTAACGGCAGTGCAGATTTTGAGTTATAACATATCTAGTAAAATACTGATAGCAGAAAAACTGGTCAAAAGTGAAGTAGGTTTCTTTATTGTAAGAATATTTTGACGATTATATTTTTATATGATATAGTAACTTGTAGTTGAAATATTTGATAACTTCATTTTCTGGGAGTATGGCCAGCAAAAGTTGAATTTTGAATAAATACTACTACATTACCTTTCCTTATTATCTTTGAATGGTGAAATGAAGAGCATACAATAGCTTGTCAAAAAGATTGGGCATTTTTAAATGTCACTGCAGTATAATGAAGGTTATTTCCTTTTATTTTTGCTATTAAAATATTGCATAGCTTCCAAAATTAAAAATGCACCCACCTTTTTAAATCAGAATTTATACGACAGATACATTTGACACATATATATCACTCATTGTCAGTGTACAAGTGATTCTTTAACTTTTTATTTTAAAATAATTTTAGACATACAGAAAGTTACAAAAATAGCAGAGTTTCCATATACTCAACTTCCCCTAATGGTAACACCTTACATAATTACGGTATAATTATAAACACTAAAACAGTAACACTGGTAGAATACTATTAACTAACACACATACTTTATTTGATTTTATCAGTTTTGCCACTAACATCTTCTTTTCCAGCCCGAGATCCAATCTGGAGTCATACACTGCATTTAGAGCTCGTATCTTAGTCGTCTCTGACCTCTGACAGTTCCTCACTCTGTCTTTGTCTTGCATGACCTGGGGCTTTTGAAGAGCACCAGTCAGTTATTTTGTAGAATACCCCTCAGTTTGAGTTTGCCTGTTACTTATTCGTAATCAAATTGAGACTATTCATTTTTGGCCAGAACACCTCAGAAGCGACGTGCCCCTCTCTGCGTACCACGTCAGAGTGTGTGTGGTGGTGGCACCAGTACGTCTTATTACGGGCGATGTTGACCTTGACCACTTGTCTAAGGTAGTGTTTGCCAGGTTCTTCCACAGTCCAGTTATTATTTTCTCTTTTCAATTAATAAATATCTTAGGGGTACTTTGAGAATATTCAAATACTTTGTTTCTCCTCAAAACTTTCACCCACTTTTAAAGCAGCCGTCAGATTTTGCCCGCAGTAGTTATTACTGTGCTCTTCTAACGATGGTTTTCTTTTCTCCTTATTTCTTCTACATTTATTAATTGGAATTTCTCTGGGAGGAAGAGCAGTTCCTTCTCTCCCATTTACTTATCTGCTCAGATATTTATTAATATCTGGGTGGACTCGTTCACTTTCATTTTGTGGGCTATGATCCAATACTACCGCTAGTTATTTTGTTGCTCGGTCCTTCAAGTTTTGGTCGTTAGCAGCTCTCTTGGGTAGCACCCGTGGTCTTTCAACACACCCCAGTTTCCCTGGAGGTCGTCTCCGCCTTCTGGCCCCACAATGTGTTCTAGGCTCATCTTAAATTTCCCCTGCCCCAACGCTATAATAAGATGAATCTGGCTTGGTTTCTTTTATTGGAGCATGGTATTTAGAAACCAAGATAGGCATTGAATGTGCCGATAGCTACTGGGGTGGCCTTGCTTCTGAGTATTCATTGTTTTTGCCATTTGTACCTTTCTCAGAATATCCATTCATTTTTTTAATAAATGCATTCAAGGCTATAAGTTTTCCTCTGAATACTTTAATATGTATTATTTTTGTTATCATTTATTTCTAAATAGCTTCTGCTTTCAATTTTTATTTCCTATTTGGCTTAAGGTTTATTAGATAATTGTTTAGTTTCAATGTGTATAGATTTTTGACTGCCTTCATGTTTTAAATTTTTCATGTAATTTTATTCTGGACAATGAATGTGGGGTTTTTTTTGTTTTTGAGACTATATTAAAATTTCAGCTGTGGCTGATCATATATCAATTTTTATGATTATATCATGTGTTAGGAAAAATGATTATTGAACCTTATTCTAATTATATCCATACATCAAGCTTGTTAATTGTTATTCAAATACTGAATTTCTTCACCTATTTTTCATGTCATCGTGACCATTCCATTTCTGTCAGAAATGTGCTCATACCTTACACTATCATTATTAAGTTGTTTGCATTGGATTTTTAACAGATTTTTCTTTACATATTTTTAAGTATGTTTTGGGTATACAAAGTTCATCATTATCATTTTTCTCGGTGGATTGGAATTTTTATCAAAATGAAAGGGTTGTCAACCCACCTAATGTTTTGCTAGTTGTTGATACATATTTTATTATTTTAAAGCATCTGTCTTATATATATTTTACTAACCTTTTAATTTATACATTTCTCTATTAAATTCTTTTTTAAAATGTGACTCTTGAAAATAACATTTGACTGATTTTTTTTCTTAGTATGCTAAGACAAGTGCTTGTCAAATTACAAAGTAGGGCTGAAAATAGGAATATTCATTAAAAATATTTGATAGATACGTTTAGGCTTCTGGGACTTCTCTCTATGCTACCTCCCAAAAGACTTAAAATTACCTTCCGACTCTGGCAGACGGCTTAGGTGCTATCATACAACAGCTAGCTCCCCACCTGATTATTCCACAGTGAAGCCCATCATTCATTAATTCCTACACACACCAAGAAACGTACAGATGGCATTTTGGTGCCTCATTCATTAGGTTTTTTATTAAGAGAAAGTAGTATAATAAATACCCATTAACACAAATTCAAAAATTACCAAGATTTTGTCACATGTTCTTTTCTTTTTTGTTTGCTGAAGTAATTTAAGGCAAATCGAAGACTGTATGCTCTTTTCATCCCTATTTATTTCAGTGTGATGTGCCATTTTCTTATATAGTAGTATTAGTATTATTATTGTGCCCAAATTAGCAATAGTCCCAGGTTTTCATCTGATTCCCAGTTTGTAATAAATTTTTCTCAATTTTTAAAATTCTCATCCGAGGACATGCTTATTGATTTTTAGAGAGGGGGAAGGGAAGGAGAGAGGGAGAGAAACATCACTGTGAGTGAGAAACATGGACCAGCTGTCCCCCATATGCGCCCCTACTGGGAACTGCACCCACAACCTAGGCATGTGCTTGACCAGGAATTGAACCTGCAACCTTCTTATGGATGATGCTCCAACCAACTGAGCCATACTTGCCGAAGCTCTCAATTCTTACATCTTATTTTTACAGTTTACTTGTTTGAATCTGGTTCTGTACGAGGTCCACATGTCACATTTGATTGTCACTTTTCTTGATTCTCTTTTATCTGGGACCAGCACCCTTTCTCCCTTTGTTATCCTTGTTGTAGAAACTGGACCAGTTGTCCTTTAAATGCTTCATTCATGAATATGAATAAACAACAAAGAATCTTCAGACTTTTTTCATGGCTATAATTTTATTCTATTTTAATTTTTTAAATTTTCTTTTTCAATTACAGTTGTCACTAAATACTGTTTTATATTAGTTTCAGATGTACAGCATAGTGGTTAGACAGCCATATAATTTACAAAGTGATTGTCCAATAGTTCAAGTACCCACCTGGCACCATACATGGTTATTGCAGTATTATTGACTATATTCTTGTGCTGTACTTTACATCCCTGGGACTCTTGTAACTACCAATCTGTACTTCTTAATCTCTTCACATTTTTTTACCTTACCTACCAATACCTTCCCCTCTAGCAATCATCAGTTTCTCTCATATCTGTGAGTCTGTTTCTGTTTAGTTAGTTTGTTTTGTTCTTTGGATTCTGGATGTAAGTGAAATTATGTAGCATTTTTCTTTCTATGTCTGACTAATTTCACTGAGCATAATACCCTTTAGGTCCATCCATGTTGCTGCAAATGGTAAGATTTTATTCTTTTTTATGGCTAATATTCCATTGTATATACGTACCACTCCTTTTTTATCCACTTGTCTATTGGTGGGCACTTGGGTTACTCCCATACACTGGCTATTATAGATTACACTGCAATGAACATATGCGGTGCATATGTTTTTTCAAATTAGGGTTTTGGGTCTCTTCGGATATGATGTGGACCCCGGCTTGTGGGGTCCGCCACCTTGTGGATGAGATATGAGAAATTCACATGGACTACCGAGTCCTGTGGAGGAAAAGGAAAAGCATAGCTTTTCTCTCAAGGGGAGAAAAAGCCACAGCCTCCGCCATGACAGGCCTTTTTTCGGCACATTACATGATGGTCTTCATTTCCTATGCACAGGTTCACTTTAGGTGGTTACCTTTTACAGAAAACAAAGGAGCCAGTGCTGGTAATCACATCACAGAACACAGATATTTGCACATGAAAAGTTAAAAGTGGTTGAACCGGTTACACTCATCCTTGGAAGGTTTAGCATGGATTTTAGGAAGTTACTTTGCAGTAAATGTTCACTGCCTCGATTCAGGGTGAGGGAGTTTTAGCAAAAGCAAGTCTCAACGTGGCCTAGGTACATTGCAGGCCTGCTTCCCCATGAGAGAACCTATCTGTGGGTGTGGGTCCTGTGCATTGGACCTTGCTTTCCACTGGGAGCTGGGCCCACGCCACACAGAATGGTCTCCTACATGGATATATACCCAGAAGTGGAAGTACTGGGTTGTAAGGCAGTTCCATTTTTAATTTTTTGAGAAAACTACAAGGTGTTTCCCATAGTGGCTGCACCAATCTGCGTTCCCACCAACAATGCACAAGGGTTTCTTCTTCTCCACATTCTCACCAACACTTGTTTGTTGATATATTGATGATAGCCATTTTGACAGATGTGAGGTGATATCTCACGTGGTTTTAATTTGCATTTCTCTGATGATTAGTGACATTGACCATCTTTTCATATGTCCTTTGGCCATCTGTATGACCTCTTTGGAGAGATGCCCATTCAGGTCCTCTGACCATGTTCATATTAGATTTTTTTGTGTGTGTTGAGTTATATGAATTCTTTATAAGTTTTGGATAATAACCCTTTATCAGATATATCATCTGTGAATATCTTCTCCCATTTACTAGGTTGTCTTTTCATTTTGTTTATGGTTTCCTTTGCTGGGTAAAAACTTTTTAGTTTGATATAGTTCCATTTGTTTTTGATATATCAGAAAACAGTATTGCTAAGAGGAATGTCAGAGAGTTTACTTCCTGTGTTTTCATCTGGGCGTTTTATGGTTTTGAGTCTTACATTTAAATAAGGACCTTCAGATTTTTAAGGGAGGCCTCAAATGTGAAATACATAAAGAAAAACAAAGGAAAAAATGCAGTGAGCTGAAGGAAACTTTAAAAATACACTATACTTGATATCCTCAAAAAGATAAGAAATTGTATCCATGAAACAAGAAAAAGGAGTAGTCAAAAATTTACCTTTAATTACTAAGAATTCTAATTAAAATATGATAGTTGAAATTAAAAATTTTAGGCAGGATGGAAAATAATGAAAGTGGAAAAAAAGTTAAAATTAATAAGATGGTCAAGAAATTTTAAGAAAATCAGAAGATATCTCCAGGCAGTCTCACGCCCAAAACAATAGAAAAGTATTCCAAAAAGAAAGCAGAGAAAATGGAAGGTGGGGGAATTACTGTTCCCCCAGGGGAAAATTCTTGAAACTAAAGAGCGTCAGTTTTCAAAGTGAATGTCATGTGCCCAGCACAGAGAATGACAAAAGACTAACATGATGATGTATTGTGATCAAATTTATGATACAAAGTAAAATAGAAAATTTTTAAAGCTTCTAAATTGAGGTGGGCTATGGTGTGGTGAGGGCCTACCATTTATCATACACAGAAGCAGGAATTAAAATGATGTTGGACTTTCCACCACTGGAAGTCAGGAAAACAGTAGAACAGTGCCCTAATTTTCTACTGAAGAATACTTTTCTCACTTGTGATTCTAAATCCAGCCAAAGTGTCTAGTCTGAGAAAAAATAAAGACAAATTCAGATATTCAAGGTCTCAGATTTACTTCCCATGCACAAAAAGATGGAGGACTTATTCCACTCAAAGGAGTAAATCGAGAAGGGCTTTAGAACCAGAATACAGGTCTCACATGGAAGAGCCAAGGACAGTACCTGAAATGATAAGGAAGGGAAGTTCCGGGATGACAGTTGCATAGTCAGGCCAGAGCATGACCAAGACAGGAGCTGGGGAATGGAGCGTTCCAGGAAAGCTGTCTCCTGGAAAAGAATGATAAGGAAGGATTATCTGCTCTATCAGAAGGCACTGAGAGAGAAGCACTACACCTGTCAGATTCAGAAGTATCAGTGATAGGTACACAGAAAACTACGCAAGAAGAAAGGAGATGGTTTTATATCCAGGGACAACAAAAATAGTTGTACAAGAACAGAAATGTGATTATGGTATAGCGTGTGGCTCATTAGTGAAGAATAATGTAATTGCTGAATTAAAAGATCACTTTATATCGGGAGGGTGAGGGGAGAATGCTTCATGTGTGTATAGGTGTGTGGATATTTGTAGGAATGTAGGCCTTTTTTAGGACTGTGGCAGAGACTGCTGGCTGTCTACCCTAACATTCATTCTCCCTCCCTCCTTAGTAATAGAAATGTGGAAATACGGGCATGTCTGGGGACTAATCTTTCCAGTTAAAACACTACATTTCCCAGCTTCCCTTGCAACTAGGCATTGACCTGTGTCTAACTTTAGCAAAAGTATTCAATGGCACTTCCAGGAAATCTTAAAAGGCACTGAGTGAGCCATTATTCTCTTCCTGCTGCTAGCCTGGAATGGACAAGTAATTGATGCTGTTTCTGCCATTATCATGGTCTATGAAGATAAACTACACACCAAAGCTGTAGAACAGAGAATTGGAGCAATCCTGAGGCCCCGATGATGCTATAAAGCCATCATATCAACATCAGACTGGCTACCAGTACATTTGTTCCCTGCAATATACCCTCCTCTCTTAAGCCATTGTATTCAGGTCTCAGTTATATGTAGCATAATCAGATCTGAACTGACTTGTGATTCACTAGGTAATATCTCAAATGAAATATTAATAACAGTACAAGCATGTTATTTAGTAATACAGAGGTAAATACTATAAACAAAAAAATTGAAAGTACAGTAGGTTTGGGCAGTGGAAATTGAGGTAAAGGCGAATGATTAACTTTTTTCTTGTAACTCTTAATCCAGTAATATCTGACATTTCAAATTATGTATGTATCTTACTCTAATAAAAATAAATTGATAGTTTTTAGTTACATTTAAATTAGTATTTCAAGTAAAAATATGTGTTCATTGTAAAAATTCAAACAGTGCAAAGGATAGAAAGTAAAAGTCTTGTCCCCTTCAGTTCTTTGCCTTCTCCCTGCCCATCCCTTCTGCTGTCCCCCCCAAGGGTGGTGGACATTTGACATGTGTCTCTCCATACTTTTTTCTATCTGCTCATTCAGCACATACAGAGATGCATTGTTTTAATCTTTTATTTACTTATTATTAAAAGTATATTTAAATATTAGTTTGAGTGTACTCATGAGAGAATATTTAGGCTTGTAATGGATGTTATTTGTTTATATTTTTAGAATTCAAGCTGAGAACATGCATTTAAAAAGTCAGCAAAATGAATTTCAAAGAGTACAGAAGGAATTGAGTCATTTGCAACAGCAGTTAAATATTAAGCAGAGACAATCACAAGTCTGCAGGTAAGATTATCTTTAAATAATTGGAAATCACAAAGATTGAAAAGATCCATTCAATATAGCTTTATAAATATTCAAACACAATGTAGTAGAGTTTCTATATTTGATGTGGTTGAAAAATGTGGAAATAACTGCACTTTTTAAAAACCATTATCATGACTGAATAGTTGTACCAATAAAATTTAAATCAGGCAAACATGTTGTTCTTATTTTGCAGTGACATTTAGATTGAAAACACAGTGACTAATATGTTTTCCTCTTGACCAGTATTTCTTGGTGTATTTGGATCCCCTGGCACAAAAAAATAATAGAATAGGGAAACTTCCTAAATATAGTAATAAAACTGCTAAATTTAGAAATCTCCAGCATAAATGGTGTTAATTCTGCTTTTATATAATCTTTGGAGAGTTTATAATACTAAAGGTAAGACCCAATGTTCTGAAGAAACTAGAAAGTACATTTTTCTTTTCTAAATCTAAAAAGGGAATTGAGCTCTGGCTGGTGTGGCTCAGTGGATTGATCACAGGTTTGCAAACCGAAGGGTCTCTGGTTCAATTTGCAGTCAGGGCACATGCCTGGGTTTTGGGCCGGGTCCCCAATGTGGGGCGGGGGCATGTGAAAGGCAACCACACATTGATGTTTCTCTCCCTCTCTTTCTCCTTCTCTTCCCCTCTCTCTAAAAATAAATAAATAAAATCTTTAAAAAGGGAATTGAATAGAGAATATAAGAAAGAATGAACTTTTGAATTGAGTAACTTTTAACTCTTAGAAAAGGGAAATAAGTTAAATGAACATTACAAATAGACACAGGTTCTGACGACTAAAATATATATGCTGGATGAATATTTTAAACATTAGGTTCTTTTTCTTTTTTTTCAGTCTACTACTTATTGCCAGAAATATTGTTCTGTTAAAAAAATTGTCTGTGCTAATAATTTTTTATACACTATCTGGTGATGTAACCTGGTCATTTACCTTTCATAAATGCCTTCCTCAATAAATAATCTTTTTTTGAGAGAGGGGGGAAGGGAAGGAGAAAGGGAGAAAAATACCAGTGTACGAGAGATACATGGATTGGTTGCCTCTCATGCACCCTCAACTGGGGAACTGCCCACAACCCAGTCATGTGCCCTGACTGGGAATTGAACTGGCGACTTTTCGGTTTGCAGGCTGATGCTCATTCCACTGAGCCACACCAGCCAGGGCAATAAATAATCTTCGAATAAGTGAATTAGTCTAGTCACAAAACAGATGACCATCTTTGTCTTCAGAAGTATCTGCTGTTTCCTAGAAGTCTGGTATTGAACCAGCAGGATACCACCCAGGTGAACCCAACTCACCATTTTAGTCTCGATGATCTGTATGCAAGATTGGCTCCTGTAATTGCTCTGGCCCAAGTCTGCTAAGTAGTCTATACTCACTTTTAGAAGTTTCCTATTGTGAATCATTCATAAATTGTTTGAAATATAAAGAGTTTATCCTTTAATTTTTTTTATTTGTAAATCTATCTATACTCTGTCATCTCTGAAATTTTCCACGCCAACTCCTCAAAATTTCTTCTCCTAGGTCTCTTACTTTCACTTCAACTTTTCAGCGTCATTAAAGCTTCCAAAATTTTCTCTGATTTTTCCCAACCAGTTTCTGGCTTTACTTTGTTTTCTAGCCTTGATCCCATAGTTAAATTGCCTGCTATTAAAAAAAACACAGCATTATTGAGACATAATTACATACTATAAAGTCCACCCATTTTAAGTGGCAATGCAACGATGTTTAGTGAACCTGCTGAGTGGTGCAGCCTTTACCACCACGTCCAGCACGAGAGCATCTGTGTCGTCCACAGAGATCTTCATGCCGTTTGCATTTACTCTCTCCACTTAGCACCAGTCCCGGGCAACCTTCTTTCTGGTTATAAATTTGCATTTTTCTGGACATGTCAGACATACGGAATCCCATGATATGTGGTCTGCTACATCAGGCTTCTACCGTTGTGTTTCTGAGGTTCATTCCTGTCGCATCACGCGTCAGCACTTTGTTTCTTCTTATTGCTTAATAGTTTCCGTTGTGCAGATGCACCACCATTTACTCATTCATTTACCAGTTGATGGACTTTTGGATTGTTTCCACTTCACACTTATGAGTAATGCTACTCTAAACGTCCACTTACATGTCTTTGTGTGGATGTATGTTTCATTTCGTTTGAGTAAATCCCTAAGTGTGGCATTACCAAATCATATGCTAAATTTAATTTCAGGTTCTAAGAAACTGCCAAACTATTTTATGCATGGCTGCACCATTTTATACTGCTTCAAGAAATGAGGGTTGTAGGTTCTCTGAATTCTTTTTTTTAATAGAATTGTTTATTTATTTATTTTTAATTTTATTTTAATTGTTGTTCAAGTACAGTTCTCTGTCTTTTACTCCCATCCCAATCCACCCTCCCCCCGTGCTCCCCACCTCCCTCCCATTTCCACCCCCCTTGTTTTTGTCCATGTGTCCTTTATACTTGTTCCTGTAATCCCTTCCCTTTTTTTCCTGAGATTCCCTCCCCTCTGAATTCTTGACAGCACTTCTAATTGTCTTTTTTTTGTTAGAGCCGTACTAGTAGGTGTGATGTGTGTCTCATGTTGTTTGTGTTTGCCGAATAGCCAGTGGTGCTGAGCACCTTTTCATGTGCTGATTAACCATTTGCATAGTTATTTGATGAAATATCCATTAAAATATTTTGCCTAGCTTTTTATTTATTGTTATTATTATTATTATAGAATCGTAAGAGTTCTTTTCTGTTTTGGGTAAAGTCCTTTATTTTAAATACGATTTGCAAATATTTTTTCCCAGTCTGTGGGTTATGTTTTCATTTTTATCACAGTCTCTTTTGGTGAGCAAAAGTTGTTATTTTTAGTGAAATAAAATTTATCAATGTTTTCTTTAATGGATTATGCTTTTGATAATGTATCTAAGATTTTAACTAACCAACAGTCACAAAGATTTTCTCCTGTAGTTTCTTCTAAAAGTTCTGTAGCTTTAGCTCTTACATTTAGGTCTGTGATCCATTTTGAGTTAACTTTTGTGAATGATGTGTGGTGAGGATCTAAATTTACCTTTTGTGTGGATGTTCAGTTGTTCCGGCATCGTTTGTTAAGAGGACTGTTCTTTCCTTATTGAATTGCCTAGGTGCCTTTACCTAAAACCAGTGCACCATGAATGTAGAGAATTATTTCTGGGCTCTCTTCTATTCTATTAATCCATATGTCTATTCTTATGTCAGCACCACTTTCTCTTGAATACTGGCATTTTTAGTAAATTTTGAAGTTAAGAAATATAAAGCCTCTAAATTTTTTATTTTCAAGATGGTTTGGGCTATTCTGGCTCCCTTGCATTTCCATATGCATTTTAGGATCAATTTGTTAATTCCTGCAAAACAGCAGGTCAGGATTTTTCAGGCATAGCATTGAATCTGTAGAGTAATTTGGGGAAAATGGCCACCTTGAGAATATTGAATCTTTCAACTTGTGAACATGGTATGTCTTTCCATTGAGATCTTTAGCTCTGTGAGAAATGTTTTGTTTTTAGTATACTTGTGTGCACTCCTTTTACTAAATTTATTTCTAAGTATTTTATTCTATGTTATTACGAGAGGGATTTTTTAAATGCTGTTTTGGGGATTGGCCATTGCTCTTATGCAGACATAAAACTGAGTTTTGCATATGGATTATGTATGCATGTGACCTTGATAAACCCACTTATTAGTTCTAGTATTTGTGTGTTTGTATGTGTGTGTGCATAGGATGTTTCCATACAGAGGATTCTTCTACATAGAGGATGTTTACCAATACTCTAACTCCTTTTACCTCTGCTCATTTAGTTGTAATTACCCTTAAAACCCTCAGTCATCATTCCTGTGCACAGGTTGCTAAACACCAGGCCCTCGATTCCTCCAGTACTACTCTAAATCCTCCTATTCTGTTTAGACTTCCCTGTGCTACTGGACTCTCAGCAGCTGTGTGTCTAGCCTCACATTTCATGGAGAAAGTTAAAGATGTAAACACAGGCAGATTTGCTGCGAATCAAATGATGTTTAAGTTTCAGAAGCCCTCACTCAGGACCTCTTTCTAAGGTTCTTGGAGGGCCCCTGGCAAAAGTAAGATAGTTTAATAGTAATTGGTTAAAAAATTCTGTCTTTTTCTGCTCTGACGTCTCCTCGCTTACACTTCTGATGTCAGTATGCATTGGAGCAGTCACAAGCTTTGGGGGGATCAGCGTAAGGGGAAGGTGAGTCGGGAATACACACCGTTATAAACTGCCATTTAGAGAGACATTTTAGAAGGCTTCAATAACACAATTAAGGAATTAAAGACTAACCATTTGGATCTGTAATTTTAAAAATTAATAGAATAAAAGCAAGAAAGATGAGCATTTTAAACAATAGAAATTATTCTGGCATAAACAAATTTTAATGATGTTTCATATTACATCAAGTAAATTAAGAGAGACCTATTTTTGAGAAGAGCTCCTAGATTATTTCATAAACCGTTCACTGAAGAGGAGTTAATCATTTGAATACATTGGAGAAATATTTGAGTTTCTTGCAGATTTGACAAAAACTACCAACATCACTGAATATAACATAAAAGTCATATTATACTACTTCAAGGACATTGAAGATAAACTAGTTCATGAGATTCATTATTTCAAAGATAATTTAAGACTAGTCATTTTCCAAAGAACCTTGAAAGGCCAAAAAATTTATAATCATATGTGAAAAATATTTGATAAGGATTTTTCTAAATTCGACACTGCTTAGTATTTACATGACATTCCAAATAAATAGTGAGCTATGAAGCTGAAAGAATTTTTCTAAACAATGAATAGTAAATAAAATCAATGGCCATCTAGATGAAAAGCTGTATTAATTTTTATCTTTTCTTCTTATAAAATTATTATAAAATGCTTCTCATATGAAGAGGCGAATGTACAGCATTTAGCCAAAAATTGTAGTCAAAAATGTTGTACAGCTGTTACTTATTAAAAAGTTACAGTGTATTTCTTATTTTGTGATATTTATGGAATTTATCAACTTAAAATTTTTTATTTTTGAATTTAATAATTTTTCTCATTGTATAAATAATTGCACAATTTTTAACAGAGGTTTTATTTGTATTTATTTTTAGAGAGAGGGGAAGGGAGGAAGAAAAAGAGGGAGAGAAACACTGATGTGTGAAAGAAATCAGTCTTTTGTTTCTCCCACGCCCCCAACTGGGGACCTGGCCTGCAACCCAGGCAAGTGCCCTGACCTGGAATTGAACCAGTGACCTTTCAGTTTGCAGGCTGGTGCTCAATCCATTGAGCCACACCAACCAGGGCAAATAATTGTGCACTTCTAAACATAATTTTCAAGTTATCATTTTTGTATTCTTTTTCCAAGAAAGCTTTTCTCCCACCCACCACTAATCATGTAAGATATAGGCCTTGCAAAAATGGATCTGCTCTTAGCTAACAAGCTTGTATTTTCTGTTTCCTGCCTTTCTGCCTACAGAGGCAACTGCATCCTCATCCAGTCTGTGCTGTTGAATATCACTTTAGCCCCTGGCTTGCTTCCAGCAGCTGCCTAACACCCGGCCCATTAGCCCCTTAACCTTGACCCAGCTCATAGCTCTTGTCTCCCTGTATTGCCAGCTTCTGGCTCCACATTCAGTCTTTCCATCCTCACCTTTGGCCTTCTTCAGTTAGTGATCTCTTTGGATTCTTTCTCTGCTTTTTGAGATCAACATCTCTCCTAGCGAGCTCCCTAGGAGACTGACTGAGGCATTCCCTGCGGCTTCTGATCACTCAGGTGGGCCTTAATTACCACCCAGGATGGCACCACACTTTTTCTTTCTGGCAAAGGCTAATCTTTCAGCCTACATCCATTCTTTCTAGGACTTTGCACAAGAAATGAGCACATCTCTTGTCTGTGCTTGTAGCCTCTGTGACTGCATTCATACGGTGTCCAGCTGTGCACACATTTGGGTGTCTCCCATCCTTACAAACTCTTCTGCTCTGTATTTTCCTCTTTCTCTTCTTGCCATCTCAGTCAGTGTTCTTGAATGTTGGTACTGCATAGCCCCTGTTTACTCACTTCTGCTTTGCTGTTCAGTCTTTCCTGCCTAATGCCTCTCCCTGAGATCACCAGATGCTCCTTTAATAGCAGATACAGTACACTTTGTTCAGCCTTTATCTGGGGCCTGAAACACAGACTTTAAACACTTCTTTAAATTCTCTTATCCTTTGGCTTTTCAGACAGTATTATTGTATTTTGGTTTTCCTTCTCACTCACTGGTTGTGACTCTCTAGTCTCCTTTGAGGGATTCTTTCCTGTTTTAGTCCCATAAATGTTAGTGTTGTCCAGTGTTTTATCGTTCGCACTTCTCACTTCATTGCTCCAACTGAGTGATCTATTTTTTTGTTTATTCATTTGTCAATATTTATTGAACACATACTATTGGGGGTGTCCAAACTTTTGGTGTCTCTGGGCAACACTGGAAGAAGAGTTGTCTTGGGCCACTCATTAAATACGCAAACACTAATGAAAACTGATAAGCAAAAAATAGATTTTAAGTAAATTTACGATTTTGTGTTGGGCTGAATTCATAACCACCCTGGGCCACATTCATAGCCACCCTGGGCTGCATGCAGCCCACAGGCTGCGGTTGGACACCCCTGTGTGATACGTGCTGTGCTAGGTGCTAGGGAAATTGTGATGAACAAGACGTATGTAGTGTCTGCATCATAGATCTTAGTCTATTCAGAGAGATAAATATTAACCAAATAATTACAGTCCCATGGCTTCATTCATCATCTTTTTGGTGATAACTCACAGGTTTATGTCTGCATCTTGCTTGAGTATTAGGTAAATTATAGCCAGAACATCTACCTGGAAGTAAAAAAAATCACTGCAGTCACTTTGAGCTGTGGCATTTCATGAAGCAAGAGCACTGGATCAGTAACTTTGAAAGGTTTTGTTTATTATTACCCCAAATTTTAACCTGCCTGTGAAATACGGTATACAGGAAGAATACTGTCTAAGAATCTGAGATTCTCATCTAGGCTCCATGACTAAGCCACTTTTGACCTAATTTTCTTCACTAAATCTTTGCTGTTAAATTAATTTTAAAAAATTAATAGAAAAATATGTATAAAATAGCTATATTTCTTTATAGTTAAAATGATAAAAGACTGGAAATTAGCTGGGATAAGATATACCTTAATCTTTCTACAATATTTCTAGTTTACATCTGTCATCTCAACAAAGTAGAAATAGTACCTCCGCACTTCCCAAATTGTCTTCATTTAGATGATAGATTACATGGTCACTCTAAAACCATTTTTCAAAGAAAGCTATTTTTCTCAAAGAAATATTTGTTATGATGCTTGCTACTTTTTAAAAATCCTATTTTTTTACTACCTTACAGTCAAAGATTGATGGAGTACAAATATTTCTGGAATAAGACTCTTTCATTACTTACTTTTACTAAAAGGGAGATAACCAGTATCAAAAATGAAGTTTATGATCATTTTCAAAACTGGACTTCACTGAAAGAAGAAGTTTGTCTTCAAATTAAATCCATAAGTGAAACAGCCTTGACAGGTTTGTTGCGTGCACATAGAACACGATCGTCTTTTTTCTTTGTAAATAGTACATCATAAGTAATAAAATAATGATATGTGGTGGGACTTATGATTAACTGAAGAGATATACAGATGGCAGATAAGCACACAAAAATGTTTAACATAATTAGCTAATTAGGGAAATGCAAATTATGACCTAATGGAATAGTACTACATATTTATTAGAATGTCTAAAATTTTAATTGGCCATACCAAGTATTGGCAAGGATTGGAGAAACTGGATCACTTAACTTTGCTAGTAAGAATGTGAAATGGTATAGCCATTCTAGAAAATGATTTTGTAATTTCTGTTAACACTGATTATGCACTTAGCACATGACCCATTAATTGTATCTTGGGCATTTATCCCAGAAATATGAAAACCTATGTTCATGCAAAAACCTGTGCATAAATGTTCATGGCAGCTTATTCAAAATGGCCCAAAGTGGAAACAACCCAAATTTCCTTCAATGGATGAAATAGGTACTATGCTATACCTATACCATGGAATACTATTCAACAATAAAAAGAGAAAAATATTAATACATGCTCAAGGGAATTATGCTCAGTGAAAAAAGCCAGTCTCAGGAAAATTACATACTATACAAGCCTATTTATATAGCATTCTTGAAATTACATTATAGAGATGGAGAACAAATCAGTGGTTGCCAAGGATTCGGATGGGATGGAGAGGAGTAGGTATGGCTCTGAAAAGGTAGCAGGAGGCAGCTTTGTGGTGGTAGGGCAGTCCTGTATTTTGACTGTGTTGGTCGTTGCAGGAAGCTACGGATGTAATAAAATCGCAAACAAACGTGCACACACACATGAGGGCGTGTATAACTGGTGAAACGTGGATCAGCTCTGTGAATTGTACCAATGTTGGCTGCCTAGCTTTGAGGGTGTCCTGCAGTTACACAAGATGCCAGCACAGGCATGGGTGGGGTGAGAGAGTCATGGGACTGCCCTACAGGTTTCTTTGCAACTTCTTATAAATCTAAGTATTTCAAATACAAACTTTTAAAATAATCTACATATACATAGTGTTTTATGATCCCTTTTTATTAATTAAATTTAGTCTCAGACTTTCAAAATATTACTGTAATAAAACTATAGAAAGTCGTGTGAATTTACAGTCTCTCACTCTTCATAACATCAGTGTGCCTTGGCAATAAGGTTATAGAATCACCTAAAATACCTTTAAGTTCATTTGAGTAAGCTAATAGGACTTACAACAACAGAAAATATCTTATCCAGGCAAGGAAATTGATTATTTGAGGTTAATATTAATAATTTTACTTGCATTGGGTAGCAAATTATATAAAATTAAAACCACCACTAGCCTGGCAATAAATTTTGCCAATATTACAAAAATTTTAAATAACAAATACTTTCTTTAAAAATACCAGCTTTTGTTTTGATCTATATGGATTATGTCCTTATGTTGTGAGTTGACACTGCATGGCATAATGCTTCAGATGAAAAGTTGATGTAAAACAAAACTTGAAACATTTTTATAAGAAATAAAATAAACTACAAATTCCTCTATCCTCACACAATTGTTTTTATGTTTCCATTTGATCTTCTAGTCCTCCACATGTTCATCTATTTTTACATATTTTTAATTACAATGTAAATTTCAATACGTATTCTAAAATATATTGTTATTGGCTGAATTGTGCACCTCAAATTCTTATGCTGAAGTCCTAACTTCTAGTCCCTCACAATACAACTTTATTGGAGTTAGGGTCCTTAAAGTAGTTATTAAATTTAAATGAGTGGGCTTTAATCCAGTATGACTAGTGTCCTTGTAAGAAGAGGAAATTTGGAAACAGACACATACAGAGGGAAGATGATGAAGAAGAGAGGGAGAAAATGACTATCTATAAGCCATGTAAAGAGGCTTGGAACAGATCCGTCCCTTTGGCCCTCAGAAGAAACCAATCCAGCTAACACCGTGATCTCAGACTTTAGCCTTCAGAACTGTAAGAAAATAAATTTCTGTTGGTTAAGCCACCAGAGTTAATAAAAAATGAATAATATAGCTCTGACTTAAAATAACGTAATCCAATAGGAGAGCACATGTCTGCATATGATAGAAACGGCGTAAATTGGTGTGAGTTCCAGGAAGATCAAGGCCACTTCCAAATCCATCAGAAAAGATTTCCAGGCAGGTAGCATGTGAGCTGTGGTCATCCTAGTGTTTGAGGTTAGGAGACCTTTCTTCTGAAATAGAGGGTCATGCTGAAACAGAGAAAATACAAGGTGGGATCAGTGACCGGAATAGGTTGGTCTCATGGAGATCATACGTTCTGAACCCTAAATTGGGACACATGACTGAGAAGCATGAGGCTGTAGTAATGGTGAAGATGGGATTGGGTATTTGACACCAGGATTGCCATAGGCATATGTAGTTTGCCATGGGCGAGTTGACTTACCTCCCTCGAGTAAACTCGCTTAATTTCACGTTAGGAACGTCGAAGCTCCTGTTAGTTTCGAAATCTGCTGTACTTTTCCCTGTGTTTGAATGTATTTGACAAACGAGTCTGTACTGCAGGTTCTTATTCTTTTAATGTCAGATAGAAAGTCATGTTGACACGAGCAGTTATTTTAGAGACAGCCTGCTAACCGAAGCAGTGTCATTCTGGCAAGCCGTGAACGGGCGACAGCACGCGCTCCTCTGCCGTGTCATTCTGACTTGGGCGTGGACAGGCACAGTGAGAGTGCGGCACACTTCATCCCGTCACAGGACGCTGCCTTCATGGCTACAAAATACCCAGGAAGACTTGTCAGGTCTGAAGAGAAGCTACACTGTTTTTTTTTTAAAGCTTTATGTACTAGTGTGTTAGTTTTCCTCACACAAATGAGTGTGTATCCATAGTCTTTAGAAGCACATAGCTATTCTTAGGAAAACTTCTGTGTAATTGTTGGTATGTGGTAGACACAAATGAATTTGGTTCCTGTCGATTTATTTCACCAGATTTTCTAATTTGGGCAGGAATTAAAAGTGAAGAAGGTGCCGGATCCTTTGTGCTCATGACCTAGGTCTGTCTTACATGCCACTTTACATGCCAGACAAACGTTTTTTTCCCCAAAGAAAGACATTTTGCTTTTCTCTCCTTGGACCATGTTCTTGATGCCACTCAAACCCACCCTCTAAGACATGCCCTCGTCCCTGTCCCCTCTTCTAGCATGCTGATCTACTTCTCCTTCATTTACTGGCCATACTTCCTGCCGTGTCTGTCCTCCGAATCTCTGTTTCTGGTCTTCACTGTCCAGATTTTCACGTACTCATCATTTCAATGAATTGTGGTTGTACAAATTTTGTAGTGTTTTATTATTATTATTGTGTGCGGTCGTATATTTTAATACTATGATTTAAGGCAGCAGTGCTCAAAAGGCTGAGGAAGGGAGAGCTTGATAATTACCATTCTGAAGGATAATATGCTCCATGCATTTTTCATGAAATTATATAAAATTAGTACATGTAAACCTACATAATGCTGTGAAGGCATTTTTTAAAATTAAACTTAATCTAAGTAGATAGAATAATGACTAATGATTGTTATGATGAAATTCTGGTCTCATTTTGAGGGGACAGAATATTCTTAAAACATTAAGATATAGTAAGTAATACTTTATATCTATAAATTCATTAGTTTTTAGACACTGCCTTCTTTTATTCCTCTCTATCTATATGAATTTATAAATTCATATATTTACTTTTTGTGAATTATGTTATCAAGAAAACAATTTAATTTCAGTACAACCCAGAACATTATAGAGATATGTTACTCATTTATGTGAGTATTTAAAACACAGGCCTGATTGCCATTTAATGCAATTTAAAGGCAAAAATGAAAACACAAAAACCTTTAAAAGGTATCATGCACAGTTTAGCAATACAATTCTTTTTCTCATTTCTTTCACAGAATAACCACTGAATTTAAACTTAACCTTTTGGTTTGGTGTCACCACACTCAGGAAATTCATCTTGGCTTTCAACTTGTCTTTAATTTTCTGAAAGAAAAGAATCAGTTTTTGAAAATTGTTTTATGGTTAGATGTTGTCTATTCGTAAACTTTGAATTTTCTTTACAGAAATAGAGATACTAAATAAAAGCTTGGCAGTGTCCCAGAGAAATAAGGTGTGCCTCGAAGAGGAAATGAAAAGTCTGAAGTTGTTGTCAGATGCAGCGTTGCTGAGGTCTCAGCAGATGCAGACGTCTAAACAACAGGAAGAAAACTTGCAAACCAGATGCCACGACTTGCAAAAAGAAGTACTAGGTAAAAGATTTCTTCTTTTGTGATTGTTAGCAACTACCCATAATAAGTGTATACATTTTTATTTCTTTTAAAATCACAGCAATCTTTTGATTACCTTGTGTTGCAAATATGCCTAATTGTTAGTAACTGTCAATAACTGTGATCAACTCACTATTATCCCTTCCTATTCTGCCATTTAGAGTGGTGAGACTAGGGGAGATACGAAAGATATTTTAAGTACAAAATAAGATTTCAGGAAACCAAAGTGAAATTCGCTTCAGTCTATCATTATCCCAGTGGATTGGTGGTTCAGTGTGCTGAAGGAAAATACGGCATATGCTGTTAGTAAAGTGAATCCGGATTGTTACGCACTCTTTCACTTTTCCAAATGAAAAGATTAAAACGGTGTTTTAGGTACCTTGTTTCTCTCTGCCTCAGAGAATACATATCTTGGCAGTAAGGCTATGGAGAATGCATGTTTTCCTGAGGGCGATATAGAATCACTGAAAATTGATAATCATGAAAATGCTACAATAAAAACAGTGTTTTAGCAAAATTAAGTTGTTAGCAATGAATGGAGGTGCTCCAAACAGTGTTTGGAGCCAGGTACTATGAAAATATCTTTACTGGTAACCCAGCCCCTAGACTAACCATAAGACACTGAAGTAGGGAGGGGAACTACCAGTTTTAAGGACCTAATGTGTATTGGACACCATGCTAGAAATGTATATAAGTTATTTCTGTCAGTTGTCACTGTGACCATGGGAAGCAATGTAAGTATCCCATCTTACAGAAGAGAGAATCAAGGCCCAGAGAGGTAACGTGCCTGTTCCCACACAGCTGGTAGATGGCAGGGAGCGAATGCAAGCCAGGGATTGTGCTCATCTCCTTGACCCTCTCCAGCCGCAGAGGAACGGTTAAGATAGAATCAGGGTTGAGGACTACCCCGGACTAGGGAGGAGAACACCTGGCTGAGTGGAAGGGAGAGAAGGAC
Organism: Carollia perspicillata; assembly: GCA_004027735.1. NCBI lineage: Eukaryota > Metazoa > Chordata > Mammalia > Chiroptera > Phyllostomidae > Carollia > Carollia perspicillata. The sequence goes on from PVKM010001466.1 coordinate 56,332, forward strand.
GTCACGGGGGCTGCGACCCTCTTTGTTGGGAGTCTAATGATAAGAGCATACCACAGATTAGGGAAATCTAGAAAGAAACTAGTATTAGAAGAGAAGACAAGGAGTCATCACATGAGTCGGGAAGCAGTATGAAACCAGGTATATAGTTTAAAATCACATATTTTAAAATTTTCTCTTCTTTGAGTTAGCGTTTCATATTTTGCCAATTTTCAATTGCATTATTGGAATTTTCCTTGATAATTTTTGAGAGCAATTTATACAGTAGAGTATTTATCTTCTATATTAACTTTTTTCTAATGTATAATTTGTCATTGATTTTTATGGTAAATTTCACCATATCAAAGATTTTAATTTTGGTATGATCAAATTACTATCCTATAGTTTCTGGCTCGTCTTAGTTAAAACAATCCCTCTCATCCTTAGATTATAGTCTTCTGGATTTTTCTTTCCTTTGATTCATTAATACATATGGAATTTATTTTTTAGATGGTATGGTATATGGGGGTTCAGTTTTACTCTTTTAATATGGATAGCCAGGGTTGTATAAGTATTATGTGTTAAATACTTATGCTTTTCCCACTAAATAGAACTACTACCTGCCATATGTTAAAATTTTGTATATAATACTATCTATTACCATGATCTCTCTTCTTTCCACTAATTTACTTGAAGTAATAAATATCATTCATTTGAATATAATGACTTAATGTCCTATTCTCCTGGCTGATTAAATCTTTTCTCTCTCTGGTTTTCCGACTTTGAAAAAATATATTTGGAGATATCTTCTATTTGAACTTTATGGTCATTTATTTACTTCTAATACAAAGGCTCTGATGCATACCTAGTAAAGTTTTTCTCTTCCAGTCTTTACACTGTTTTTACATAATTACAGGCAGTTATTTTTCCACATAAACTTGAAGATAATTTTATTTATTTCCAATAGGGACTCTAATTGGACTTGCATTGTATTTATATACTAACTTTTGGAGAATTGACATTTTTAGTGACATTAAGTCTTCTTTATATTATAAAAGCTGTTTCATTGAAGAATAATGTCTTCACTTTTTAAAAATGTTGTGTGTTATATTCTTTGATGCATTTTACAGTTTTATTTAAATGTTTATTATTCTTGTTAAATTTATGACTGTAATTTTCCAGCTACCGTGAAAGGATTATTTTCTCGATATTCATTAATAGGATAGAGAAGAGCTATTGAGTTTTGTATATTTGTCTTATACACATAAACTTTACAAAATTTTCATATTAATTCTAGTAGTTTTTTGTTAAGTGTGTCTAGGATTTTCTAGTTATACAGTTATATCACCAGCCCCATTCCCTCCAAAAAAGAGTTTATCCATTCTTTCCCATTGTTTACATCTGTTATTTTTCTTGTCTTGTTCATATCTTAATTAAATTCATTTGAATCTCTGAGACTGTGTTAAACAGTAATTGTGCCAATGGGCCTCCACATCTACTTCCTGATTTTAGTTAAAATAATTTGATGTTTTTCCACTTGGAATTATATCCAGTGTTTGGGTTTTAGTAAATAATCATTATTTTTAATTAAATATTTTCCTTCTATCCCAATTTTACGTGGACGTTTTACTACAAATGCCTTTGAGTTTTGCTAAATGCCTTTTCAGCATCTATTGACATAATAGTATGATTTTTTCATCTTCAACTGGTAAAATGGATTATTATTACTAAATTTCCTAATAATAAAGTACCTTTGCTTTCATGGGGTAAACCCTATATCACTTACTTTTTAATATGTTATTTTCTACATGATTATGTTATAAGTTTAGTACATATATTCATAACTGAGGTTGGTCTAAAGATTTTTCTTTATCACAAGCACTAATTCTATCAGAGTTTTATGTTAAAATGAAGTGAACTTCACTAATAAATAGGTTTCATGACATTAGATTATCTTTTTTTTAAAGTTAGAAAATGTGACTGAACCCAATCTCATTATGTAAAATTCAGTTATGAACTCATCTGATTCTAGTGCCTCTTTCAATGAGGTTATTTAATATTTTTGAATTTTCTGTGGAAATTTGACTACTTAAAATTTTAATTCTTCTTGGATCATGTTAAATTATTTATATTTTGACAAAAAATCATTTATTTTTCAAAGATCTCAAATTTGTACCTATAATATGTCATACTTTTATTTTTAATGTGCACTTTTTGCCCAAATTTTTGAGAGAAAGAAAAGAATACACACTATACATGGGTAGCACTAAGAATATGCATTCTATATTGGCAGCACTACAAAACATGGGTGCACATTGTATGTGGCAAAATACAGTAGCTCCTCTGTCTGTGGTTATACATGATATCTGAATTTTAGTCTTGTCTAATTTTGTTTTTATCTTTTATTTTCTACCAGAATTCCAAGGCCTTTATTTCTTGGTCTTTTCAAAGAACTAGCCTTTGTATATTTTATGATTTCTGCTACTTTTATTTTCCATAACGTTACTTTTCACTTCTATATTTATTAATTTCCTCTTTCTGGATAATTTGGGGTTTGTATTTTTTAGACTTATGAAAGGAATAATTAGTTCTTTTATTTCTCATCTTTTAAAATTTAATTATAGAGGCATTTAAGGGTATACATTTTTCTATGAGTACAAGTTTCTCTATATCTTGTATTTTTTAATATAAAGTATTGTCTTTTTCATTGTCTAAATACTCTATAATTTATTTTTTAATATTTTTCTTTCATTGAAGGATTATCTAGAGATATATGTCTTAATTTCAAGATAGTTCATTATTTTGGCAGGGAGTTATTTTTATTATTTATTTAACTTTGGGTTATTTTTTGTTCTTTTTTTATTTAATTTATTTATATTTAGACAGAGGGGAAGCAAGGGAGGAAGGGAGGAAGAGAAATATCAATGTGTGGTTGCCTCTCATGTTGCCCCCACTGGGGACCTGGCCTGCAATGCAGGCATGTGCCCTGATTGGGGATCGAGCCAGCAACTCTTTGGTTCACAGGCTGGTGCTCAATCCACTGAGTCATACAAGCCAGAGCTAACTTTGAGTTATTCTGATTAAATGATGTGACATAATATTTCTTTGAATCTGTAAACTTTTTTATGTTGGATACATAACAAGTTTTGTAAGTATTTCTTAGAAATACAAAATAAAATATAATTCTTAACTTGATGGATGTGATGGTATCTTAGCTGGGAGTAGGATTCTTAGGGTTTTTTTTCCTCTCAGTAGACTGTAGATGCTGATGCTTCGATTTCTAGTTTTTAGTGCTGTGAATAAGAAGTCTACTGCGGATCTGATTTATTTTTCTTTTAAAGGTAACTCTTTACCTGGAAGCTTGTTACACTTGTCTATGTCTTGTTTTGCTTTATTTTGTCTATTTTTATTGGACCTTAGAAACATTCAGTTGGATCACTCATAGTGCTTTGTTTATGGCATATATGTGTGGACTATGACTTTATACCTGTATACAGTGTTGAGTAGAATCGTGATAGTTGCATCCTTGTAAAATTTACAATTTTACAAAAGCACACTTTAACTTTTGGGTTTAAGCAGAAATTATAATGAATGTAAAATATCTAGAATTGAATGATACTAAAAATGACATATAACAAAATTTGTTGGATGCAGCCAAAGTGGTTCTTTGAGGCATATATATAGCCTCGCATACTTTTAAGAAGGAAAGAATAAACTCAAAGAACATAGAAAAATATATAATAAAAACAATAGCCTCAGTCACTGACATAGAAAACAAAAATACAATAAATAGCAACAAAGAAATTGATGTTTTTAAACCAACAAAATAGACAAACCTCTGGCAAGTTTGATCAAGAAAAGAGAGAAGACACAAATGAAAATATATGAAAAAATAGTGGTGGCAACAAATAAAGAGTAAAAAAAAGAAGTGGTTCTTGTTAACAACCTTATGCCAACAAATTTGAAGTGGGCATATTGTTAGGAAAATATATCTATCAAGACTTACTCAAGAAAATTAAATGACCTTATAACTATAAAGAAATTAAAGCAATGCTTCCTTACAAAGAAAAGGCCAGATGGTTTTATAAGCAAGTTCAACCAACATTCAAGGAATAGAGAATCCTAATTTTATAAAACATTTTCTAAACAGCAGAAAATTGAGAAATATTTCCCAAATTGTTCTACAATGCCAAGATAACTGTTACAAAAATCAAAGTATTAAAGGGAAGAAATATTATGGACCTATTTATATTATGAATATTAATATAATAATTTTCAACTATGTATTTGATATTTTTAAAAGTTAAAAAAATTTTTTTCATTGTATTTTCCCATTACCTGCTAGTCCCCTTATACCGGCTTCCCCCTTGCTATCACCGCACTGTTGTCCATGTCCATGGTTCTTTTTCCTTTTCACCCAATCCCTCCACCCCCTAACCAACCCCTGCCCCTTAGCTGTCATCCTGCTCTGAATCTGTGAGTCTGTCTCTGTTTTGCTTGTTAGTTCAGTTTGTTCATTAGATTCCACATATGACTGAAATCATATGATGTTTATCTTTCTCTGAGTGGCTTATTTCACTTAGCATAATGTTCTCCAGGTCCATCCATACTGTCACAAAGGGTATAATTTTCTTTTTTACAGTTGATTAGTACTCCATTGTGTAAATATCCCATAGCTGTTTTATCTACTCATCTACTGATGGACACTTGGGCTGCTTCCAAATCTTGGCCATGGTAAATAACACTGCAGTGAACTTACTTATTTATAAAATTAAGTAAAATTATACATAAAATAAAACTCTGAATATACATGCTATTTATTTTAGACTTAATTAGAGCAAAACAAATTTAGAACATTTGCTAAAATATGCATTTTACAGAAAAACATAATTTTCCCCAAAATGCAACTTTTCCCAAATCAGAGATGATTATTATTGTCTTGTGTTTCATCCTTTTAGTCTGACTTATAAGATAAGTGGTTTTCTTGAATATTTTAGTTTCTTAGAACAGTAAAACATTAGAGAGCATGGCATCTTATATTGCATATTAACAGATAGTTAAGGCTTAAGTAATAACCATTCCATATTTGGAAAAAGAAGTATTTTATGGGAGCAAACACAAGCAGAGAAGAAAGAACATTTTCACTAACTGGGAACACTTTGTGTACGAGTCTATTGCCTGGCAGTAAGCATTTGATTAGTTTTCCCTCATCTAACCCTCACAATATCCTAATATGGAAACTATTTTTTTTACCTTTATCAAGCATAGCGAATTAGATTGTGGTCACACCACTGAGATTCAAATGTAGGTCTTTGGTAGGCCAGCATTTTTGTTAGCTTATTATCTCAGTCAATTCCAGAAAGGCACATAAAAACACTAGCTGTTTTCTTGAGAGAGAGAGAGAGAGAGAGAGAGATTTTTCCTCTTCTAACAAAAATAGACTGTTGACCTAGCAAGTGTTCTAGGAATTTAAGCTAGGGCAGAGTTTTCCAAAATTGCCTGACCACAAGAACATCTGGGGCTACAGATATATGTGTGTGTGGGGGGGGGGAGCGTGTAATAAAGGGACCTATTAAAAGTGCACATTCTTGCACGTCAGTCCAGGCATATTGAGTATCTCCCAGACTCTAAGACTCTGCTTTTAATAAGTGTGCCAGGTGGTTCCTAAGATGAGGCAAATCCACTAGTGTAAAATAATGAATAGGAAAAAGAATGTTTTCATTGTGGCATAGTAAAACATTGGAAATGGCTTAATTTTTAGAAAATGGTGCAATAGTGAGGTTTCTTAGTTGCAAGTAGGAGAAACTGACTGTAACCAACAAAGGAATTTATTGAAAGGATATTATTTAGATATTCAGAATCTCGAAGAAGTTGGAAGAACCACACTCAAAAAATGCTTAGGAACCCAGTGAGGCTAGGGTCACAGCCAAAATCATGCCCTAAGAACCATCTGGTGAGGATGCAGCTGCTGTGTCCCTAAGATACTGGACGCCCTCCCTGATCCCCCACCTCCTCCTCTGGTCCTGAGCACTTGTTCATCTCTACTGTTTCTGCAGCTTGGTGTCAATTGCTTTCTGGCTAGATCTTGGGGAAAATATTTAAAAAACTAGTCTGGAAAGTAAGAACCTAGCCCTGGATATTTAGAATATGTCGCTACAGGAGTGTGTTGTAGCGGTAACAATGGCAACATGTAGTTCTAGAACAGAATAATAAATCCTGAAGTCGAAGCACAGTTTAATATATTTCCGATCAAATTTTAATATATTTCCATTAACGAATGGAAAAAGCAAAATTATGTTATCAGTGGTATAGGGATAACTAAAGAAAATAAACCAAACATACCAAAATAAGCCTCTAATTAAGTAAGAAAAAGAGGGAAAACTAGCACCAAAAAAAGATACAGAACTTCACCTAATCATGGAGCGATAAAGCAGCACTTTAAAAACTGCAAAAGGTAAGATTGACAGATTTTGCCTCTAAAAAAATGTAAAATCCCTGACTTCAAAAACAGCCGAATAGTCTAACAATAGAAGATGGACAGAATATTTTTGTGTCATGCATACAAAGGGCTAATTCACATACCATATAAAGAATTTGTGCAACTATGTAAGAAAACTCCAAGACCCCAAGCAGGCAAATGCTTGAAAACCAAAACAGACAATAAACACAGGAAATAAAATAAACAAGCACAAAATATTCAATTACTAATAACTAAATAAAAATAAAATATTTACCTCCTTTTAAATTAGTACAACTTTAATAATAAAGTTTCCCTTTATTTGGTGATAAAAATTATCGTATTTTTCTAACCCATAGAAATGCTTGTGATCAAGTAATCATCTTGAGAATTTATGCTTAGGAAACTACAGAAGAAGAAAATTCTTTTTATCCAAAGATCACATTTTAAACAGTGGCTAGAAATAATTTATCCCCAACATAATAAATGGTTAATAAATTATCAAATACCAGCACTTGGAACATTATTCAGACTTTGTAAATGAGTGCCAATATGGAAAAATGCCGTAATTATATTACAGAGTAAAAATATCCACAAAATTGTATATACATTATAATTAGAAATAAATCAAAATAAATATATTTGTGAATGGAAACTAGAAGGGAACATGAAGATATGAAAATATATTTTTGGGTGATGGAAATATGAGTGTGTTTTCCTCTTTTAAATGTTTTTCTGATGTTATTTTTATCAATTAATAAACCTTCTTTTAAAAAATCTGTACACATATTTCGAGATTTAGCTCACATTTTACCTTCTACAAAAAACAAACAAGCAAAAGCCTCACCAAAACAGTGTAGTACTGATTAGCCACAAGCTTATCCTCAAGGCCTCACCTTGGGTAAGTGTGGTATGTGCTTCCCATCACGGCCAGGTAGTTCCAGATGAGGCACGGACTCCTCTGAAGGACAGTGCGAGCGCAGAGCAAAGTGGAGCATCACTTCAAATGGAGTTCGTTTCACGCTTACGGCTGGTGTGGGATAGATTCGCTCTGTGGGTAACACTCGAACTGTGTTAACAGACAAAGAAACCATTTTTAAAGGGTATCTGTTGTATCTCTCTTGGTAGAAACCACTTTAAAATTGGTAGATCAGAGTGGAAAGATCACATAGTCTAATGTCAAGTGGTGATGGCAAGTCCAGTAGTCCCCCTTATTCATGGTTTTACTTTCTGCAGTTTCAGTTAACCGCAGTGAACTGAAATCCGAAAATACTACTTTTTTCCAATTACAGTTTCCATTTAATATTATTTTGTATTAGTTTCAGGTGTATAGCATCGTGGTCAGACAATTATGTGCTTTACAAAGTGTTCCCCCCGATGGAAGTATGCATGTATAGGAAAAAACTAACCATGGTTTCAGGCGTCCACTTGTCTCAGGATGTATTTCCCACAGATGAGGGGGGATTGCCGTACCACTTCCTGTGAACCTGTCTGTGAGAAGCACTGGGTTTTGTTCTTGTGCTGTTCACCCTAGAGCAATCTCATTCCTGTGTTAGTTCCTGTGACAGTTCAAAGCTGTCAGCACATCTAGAAAAATGTTAATGGCTGCGCCTCTTGCTTTATCCACAAATACCCTTCTGGTGAACTGATTGCATCAGCATATTGTTTCTTAACAATTGATTTTACAAAAATGGTTACAGTGGTTTAAGAAAACTACAAGTACAGGGAAGACAGCAAAGTTTCAATTTTAGGTCTTGGCAGTGCTAATTCCCAAACTCGGTACACGGTCTTCTCCCCTGGAGGGTCCAAGCCTGCTCCTCTGCTTTCTTCTCACTACCTGTGCTCCACTTGTTAAAATCTGGTTTCACCTCTGCCCTTACCCATTAGCCTATACACTAGCTTCATGCTATAGCTCCTGTGTTCCCATCTGTTGGCTCTGGGCTGACCATGACTTGGGAATACCTTCGTTTTTTCAGCAAGTATTTAGTGGACATCTATTGCGTGCCAGCCAACTGGTCTCGTATCCTCTTTGACCTCTGGTGTGCAGGTGTTCTCCAGGTCTTCGCCCGTTTTCATGGGACTTCTGACCTCCCAGCTCCACACTGGTTGGTCGCATGTGCCAGTACTCTTAACTTTAGCCTTTTTGACAGATTTTTGTTGTCTTCTATATTAAGGATAGTCTCCAAATTTTTCTAGTGCCAATTTTGTCATTTAACTTATTTTTTTAGTTTTACTTTCTTTAGTATCTCATATCATTTACTTTCATCATTTTCATGAACTTCAACAATCTTCTTATTCTGCATTCTTTTAAATGATGACTAATTTTTCTATTACTGACCAATTGAGATCCTTAAGGTGTTATCTTGATAATCATCACCTATACCTTTACCAGCTTATTAATGTCTTTCAAAACTCATGTCAACCATTTAAAAAGAGGAAAAACCAGTACATCATAGAGAATAACTCCCCTCACCCAGATAAATCACTGGATTAAAATAATGGGCATAGCATTTTAGATTTTCTTTGGGCAAATTAAAATAAGGGCAGACTGATATACCACTCATCTCTGAAGTCTTTCTGTGTCTTTAAGAAACACAATTATTTTTTCAAAGAATACAATATAAATTATTTAAATTCACTTTTCGATATGAGCTTTGTAAATGGCTTATTATATTTAATAATCTAATCTACTTCTAAGCAATTGTGTGGTTTGTACTCCCTCCTGCCAGCCATTGTACTGGTTTCTCCACAGTCGCAGAATGAGCGTTAGTGATAAGCATCACGGCAAGGCTGCCTTTCTAGTGGCAGCTGAACGTTTTCCTTCTGTTTCCCTCGCCTAGTTCTCTGTCTACCTTTTTGTCCCCATCAGAGCATTCAGACACGATTGGTCCTGTGTCCTGCGGTCTTTTAGTTCGCGTCACCTGAACTTCTCTGCTGGAGTCTGTTATTATCCATGCTCTTAGTTGTTCCTTATTCTCTTAGGTCCTGTCTCTTACTAAATGAGCTAATACATTATGGATTTTTGACTAACACAAAACAGGTATATATACTATGTATGTACATGATATATTACAATAACATATAATAAATAGTAAATGTAATATTAGATTATGTAATATTAGTTAAAATAAATGTATATTAGATTCCACATATAAGTTATATCATACTGTATTTGTCTTTCTCTGTCCGACTTATTTCACTTAGCATAATGCTTTCAAGGTTTATATCCATGTCATCCCAAATGGTAAGATTTTATTCTTTTTGATGGCTGAATAATATTCCATTGAATATATTTCCTTTATTCATTTGTCCATCAGTGGACACTTAGGTTGCTTGCATATCTTGGCCATTGTAAGCAATGCTGCAGTGAACATGGAAGTGCATATGTCTTTTTGAGTTAGTGTTTTCATTTTTTTGTATAGTGCTTAGAAATGATATTGATAGATCATATGGTAGTTCTTTTTTTAATTTTTGAGAAGCCCCCATACTGTTTTCCATAGTAGCTACACCAATTTACATTCCTATTAACAGTACATAGGGTTCACTTTACTCCACATTCTCTCCAACACTTATTTTTTGTCTTTTTGACTATAGTCATTCTAACATGTGTGATGTGCTATCTCATTGTGGTTTTGAATTGCACTTCCTTGATGATGAGTGATGTCAAGCACCTTTTCTTTTTTTTTCTTTAATTTTATTTTAATTGTTATTCAAGTACAGTTTTATGTCTTTTACTCCTGTCCCAGTCCACCCCCCCAGTGCTCCCCACCTCCCTCCCATTTCCACCCCCCTTAGTTTTTGTCCATGTGTCCTTTATACTTATTCCAATAATCCCTTCCCTTTTCCCCTGAAATTCCCTCCCCTCTCCCCTCTGGTTACTGTCATTCTGTTTTCTATTTCAATGTCTTTGGTTATATTTTGCTTCCTTGTTTGTTTTGTTGCTTAGGTTCCTGTTAAAGGTGAGATCATATGGTATTTGTCTTTTACTGCCTGGCTTATTTCACTTAGCATAATGCTTTCCAGTTCATCCATGCTGTCGCATAGGGTAGGAGCTCCTTCTTTCTTTCTGCCACATAGAATTCCACTGTGTAAATGTACCATATTTTTTTTATCCATTCATTTGCTGATGGGCACCTAGGTTGCTTCCAACACTTGGCTATTGTAAATTGTGCTGCTATGAATATTGGGGTACATAGGTTCTTTTGGAATGGTGTTTCAGGGTTCTTGGGATATAATCCTAGCAGTGGAATTGCGGGGTCAAAAGGCAGTTCCATTTTTAGTTTTCTTAGAAAATTCCATACTGTTTTCCATAGGGGTTGTACCAGTCTGCAATCCCACCAGCAGTGAACTAGGGTCCCCTTTTCTCCACAACCTCTCCAACACTTGTTGTTTGTTGTTTTGTTTATGATGGCCATTCTTACCGGTGTAAAGTGGTATCTCATTGTGGTTTTAATTTGCATTTCTCTGATGGCTAGCGATATTGAGCATCTTTTCATGTGTCTCTGAATCCTCTGTAGGTCCTCCTTGGAGAAATGCCTGTCCAAGTCCTTTACCCATTTTTTAATTGGGTTGTCAAGCACCTTTTCTTGTACTTGTTGGCCATTTGTATGTCTTCTTTGGAAAAATGTCTATTCAGATCTTCTGCCCAATTTTTAATTGGATTTTTTTTGCTGTTGTGTTCTTTGTGTATTTTAAATAATAATCCTTTACCAGATATATGATTTGTGAATATTTTCTCTAATTTCATAGGTTGCCTTTTCAATTTGTTGGTGGTTTTCTTTGCTGTGCAGAAATTTTTTTGGTTTGATGTAGATCCACTCGTTTACTTTTCCTTTTGTCGTCTTTGCTTTTGGTGTCAAATCAAAAAATTCTTATAGATTCATGTTAAGGAGCTTACTGCCTATGTTTTATTCTAGGAATTTGTGGTTTCAGATATTCCACTCAAGTCTTTAATCCATTTTGGGTTCATTTTGATGTATGGTTTAAGACAGAAGTCCAGTTGTTTTCTTTCGCATGTGTGACTGCCCAGTTTTCCCAGCACCGTTTATTGAAGAGACTGTCCTTTCACTATTGTGTATACTTGGCTTCTTTTACCTAAATGAATTGACCATATTTCTGTACATGGGTTTATTTCTAAACTCTCAATTCTGTTGTATTGATTTAGTGTGTTTGTTTTTTAATGCCAATACTGTACTCTTTTGATTACTATAGCTTTGTAGTATAGTTTAAAATCAGGGAGTGTAATGCCTCCAGCTTTGTTCTCTTAAGATTGCTTTGGCTCTTTGGAATTTTTATGGTTTCATACAAATTTTAATATTTTTCTACTTCTTTGAAAAGTATCTTTGACTTTTGATAGAGATTACATTGAATCTGTAGATTCTTTTGGGTAGCATGGACATTTTAACCGTATTAATTTTTTCAATCATGAACACAGAATATCTTTGTATTTATTGGCATCATCTTCTATTTCTTTCCCTAATGTCTTACAGTTTTGAGTGTATAGGTCCTTTACCTCCTTGGTCAAATTTATTCCTAGGTATTTTATTATTTTTGATGCAGTTTAAAATGGGATGTTATATATACTTTTTAATAAGAAAATAGAAATAGAAATATATATACACACACACATATGTATATATGTATGTGTGTGCCTGTGTGTATATGGAGAGAGAGAGGGAGGGAGGGAAGCACACAGATTTTTGTATGGTGATTTTGAATCTTGCAACTTTAATTAATGAATTTATTAGTTCTAACAGTTTTTGGTGGAGTCTTTAGGGTTTTCTATATATAATATTATGTCATTTGCATATATTGAAGTTTTACTTCTTCCTTTCCAATTTGGATATTTTATTTCTTTTTTTTTGTTTAATTGTTCTTACCAAGACTTTCAATACTATGTCAAATGAAAGTGGCAAGAGTGAGCATTCTTCTGTGTCCCTGATCTTAGAGGAAGGCTTTCGGCTTTTTACTGTTGAGTATGATGTTAGCTGTGGGCTTGTCATATTTGTGCTTATTATGTTGGGATGCATTCTCTCTCTAAGTACTTTGTTGAGAATTTTAATCACAAATGGATGGTGTGTTGTGTCAGTTGCTTTTTCTACATTTATTGAGATGATCATATGATTTTTATCCTTCATTTTGTTAGTGTGGTATATTGCATTGATTAATTTACAGATGTTGAACCATCCTTGCATTCCCAGAACAAATCCCTAGGTTTACTAGTATTTTATTAAGGACTTTTGCATCTGTGTTTATCAGGAACACTGACCCATTATTTTCTTTTCTTGTAGTGTCCTTATCTGGTTGGTATCAGGGTAATGGTGGCCTAGTAAAATGAGTTTGGAGAAATATATTTTTTTATACCCTGAAATTTTAAACCAGTGCTGAATATAATATCATTATTGTGTTTTTTTTTATTAAATTTATTGTTTTTCAGTACTATTGTGTTTTCTTATAAATACATTTTTAAAGTTGTTCTAATATTTTACATTCCCGTATCTGTTACTGTTAGCATTCACTTTTAGAATAAACTTTCTCCATTTTAAGTTACATAGCTATATCTCTGTTGTGTCTTCCAGCCTCTGCCCCCAATATTAATTGATTGAAATTGGTATTAATTGAAAGCATTCTAGATCACAAAGATGATCCTACCTACATTAGTCAGAGGACTCTGACATGCCACTCAGCCCTGATTTGTAATATGTTCACACCTAGGCAGTGGATAGTCCTCAGAGACCCCTGAAGACTAAAATACATTGTAATTTTGATTGTAATTCTGATACATTTGTCTTCTTTCTAAAGCTAAATAAATGTTCATATTTTTACATTTTGATTTTTTTATTTTAAGTCAACCTTAAACAATTTCAACTCTGATTCAAGTACATAGTTTTTATGGTCATTACTTTTCTACATAAAAATTTAATTTTGTCTCCCTCCATTTTCCTTTTATTTATTCTTTGGTATGTAGGCAATAAAAATACAAATACAAGTGATAACTCCAGTGCACATAGTTTAATACTCGTTTAAGAGTAAACAATAGGCTGTCGATAGCAGTCCAACCCTTAATGCCAGAATTTAATTTTTATAGGAAAATAAACATATAAAATAAAATTTTGAAGACTCAATTCTTGGTTCCTTTTAAAAGATTTATTTATATAAGTTTTGAGTTTTATGGTTAGTTCCCACCAATATAACCTGCAAACTGCACCATTTACCTCAATTGACAATATTCCTCTCAGAGGTCATTGTGACCCACAATTCAGTCCACTTAAATGATTTTCCTTCCACCTTGTAGTTTAAAGTGTCCTTTAGTTTTGTCAGTAGTCTCAAATATTGGAAGACAGAATTCAGATAAATTACTTTCAAATCTATTCCAAGTGAAAAAGCTTAAGTGTTTTTTTAGTATGCTCTTTGGTATAAGAAGTAATACACAAATATTTTAATAAAATTATTTTACATATATAATAACATTTTAACACCTTTATTGAATTTTAAAAATAGCCTTAATGAGAAATAATTTAAATATCATATAATTCACCCATTTTAAGTGTCTGTCAATGATTTTAGTATACTTATAGTCATATAACCATTACCACAATCTAATTTTATTCCTTTTATGTTTTATTGTATTTTTTCTATCACCATTTAGTCCCTTTGTACTCCCTCACTGTTGTCCAGGTCCGTGAGTCCTTTTCCCTTTTTGGCTCAATCCCTCCACCTCTCCCCTCCCCTCAGCTGTCATCTGCTGTCCATCTAGGAGTCTGTCTCTGTTTTGCTTGTTAGTTCAGTTTGTTCATTAGATTTCACATATGAGCAAAATCACAGACTTGTCTTTTTCTGACTGGCTTATTTCACTTAGCATAATGTTCTCCAGGTCCATCAACAATGTCCCATAGTTGTTTTACCCACTCAACTACTGATGGACCCTTGGGCTGTGTCCATATCTTGGCAATTGTAAATATTGCTCAGTTCACATAGGGGCACTTATGTTCTTTTGAATTATGTTTTGGGTTCCTTTGGATGAATTCCCAGAAGTGGGATTGCTGGGTCAAAGCACAGATCTATTTTTAATTTTTTGAGGTAACTCCATACTGCGTTCCACAGTGGCTGCACCAGTCTGCGTTCCCACCAGCAGTGCACGAGGCTTCCCTTTTCTCTGTATCCTCATCAGCACTTGTTGTTCGTTGATTTATTGGTGACAGCCATTCTCACAGGTGTGAGATGGTATCTCGTTGTGGTTTTAATTTGCAGTTCTCTGATGATTAGTGACATTGAGCATCTCTTCATATGTCTATTGGCCATGTATATGTCCTCTTTGGAGAAGTGTCTATTCAGGTCCTTTGCCCATTTTTTAATTGTGTTGTTTATTTTTTTGGTGTTGAGTTTTGTAAATTCTTTATAAGTTTTGGATATTAACCCCTAATCAGATATATTGGCAAATATATTTTCCCATCCTGTGGCTTCTCTTTTTATTTCGTTTATGTTTCCCTTTGCTGCACAAAACCTTTTTAGTTTGATGTAGACCCGTTTGTTACTTTTTCTTTTGTTTCCCTAGCCTGGGAAGATGTACTGGTAAAATGTTGCTAGTTATGTGTGAGATTTTACCACGATCTAATTTTAGAGCATTTCTGTTACCTAAGAACCAAATTCTTGGTCATTAGCAGTCCCTCCGCTTACTCATCTTCCCCCTGCCACATACACACACTAATCAGTAATCTTCTTTCTGTCTCTATAGATTTGCCTATTCTGGACATTTCCTGTAAATAGAACCATACAAAACGTCATCTTCCGTGTCTGGCTTCTTTGACTTAGTGTAATGTTTCTGAGTTTCATCTGTGTTGTAGCATGTATGAGTACTACCTTCCTTAATTAGTAGCTTCTTTATTAAAGTGAACAAAATCAAAATGACTAATGTTCAATAGAAAAAAAATACTGATCTAGGAGTCAAATACTTCTGCTTTCTGGTCCGGTTTATGCCTTGTACGACTGTCCCTTTGGACAAGTTATTAATTTCTTTGACTCAGTTACTTCATTGGTAAAATGGAAGTATAAGAGCCTTCCTTACCCATCTCAGAGCATTAGTGAATAAACAAGATAAAATGAAAGTCCTGTAAGGAACTATACAGATATTATACTGCATTTCAAAGTGGTTTTCATGGTGTAAGAGCAAACCAAATTATTATATTTAGGATCAAAATATTAGAATTTCCTTAATGCTCCTATCATAATGAAGGAAAACTGTACATTTTAGTTCCTGTTTGTCCAAAGGTCCATTTGTTTCCACCAATGTATCTTTAGTCAGCCTCAGTTAGCTGTAACAGTCAGTATTCTGCAGGCTCTTAGAACTGGTGGTTGAAGAAGGGAGTGGCTACAATTAATTCAAAAGCCATCTATTGTATGGTGGATAAAGGCATCTCTGAACAGAATTCCACTGTGGCCTTCCCTAGAAGCTGTGACTTCCAGACGGAGCTCACTGCAGGGAGTTGATCAGTTTTTATGATTCGAATGAACCCTTGGACTTCAGTAGGAATAACTTTTGGCTTTCGGGAAAAGGGGAGAAGTGCTGATTTTACAAACAGAAAACCAGGGAGGTTTGTAGTGCTTCTTAGTTACTAAATCCAGCAGCCCTTGAAAGAAACCAGTTCGATATCAGGACACTGCAGGCTGCTTCTGTACCCAAACCATGGGAACACAAAAAATGCACGGTTTTCCTAGGGTCTGCAGACAAGTTGCACAACAGATAGTTTTAACCGGAGCCCAGAGAGTTTTTTTTAAATAGCCCCGGTCACCATTGGAGTATGGAATCTGATAAAAGGCCTTCCTGTGGAAGTGACTTGGTCGTCGATCAGTGGAGTCTTACAGGATTATCTTGGTTTCCTTTTTTCATTTGCTCCCAACTTTGAGTTTGCATATACAGTTGCTTCTATTTTACATATTATCTCCATTTTACAAATGTTTGAATCTTAGAGGGTCTTCTACAGTGATCTTAGGCATGCATAGCTTAGGACAGCTGTCTCACCTCCGAGACTCCTTTGCCTGCTTTGAGATAGCTGTACTTCTAGTTTATTCCCTAGTCATTTCTCTCCTACACCTCTATAACCTTCTCTACTCTCCCTTCCTTTCCATCATGCTTTTCCTTTTTAAGGCTAAATCTAAGGCTTGCCACTTTCTCTGCCTTTTGTTTGACTGTACCATCCCCTTCAGGACCTTGGATGAGTGAGTATTAGGCTTCACCATTTTTTTCATTTTTCTTAAACAATCCTATGGACTTATGTGTCCTTTCATTCTTTCTCTCATTCTGTACATGTGGCCTAATGTAACTGCATTCCCCTTCTCTGCCCCTTAATATAAGTTTTCTTCTGCCCATTCAGGCACCGATCACCAGTTTTGTTTATTTAGCAGTATTAATGAGGCACCTGCCATCTGGTGAAGTCGAGTCTGGATCAGGACCATGTCTCCTGTGTCGTACATGGCTTCTACACCAAGCCTGCTGCATCTTTAGGTGCAGCTGCAGCCAGGCAGCGAGGAGAGGGAGCTTTCGTCTGCCCCGTTCCCAACCCACGTGGCCACACTGCTGCCTACCCTCTCAGCCAGTCACTCCTTCATACACGGGTTTACCCAGGCACACAACGCACCTGCTGGCCGTAGACATTTAAGCTCTTCCATATTTATGGGCCAGTAACACAAAAAACAGTGACACTGTCTACATGAGAAATAAATGATCCATCCCCCTCACTTAAACTCCTACCTCACCTGTGTCCAGTGTTTCTCTACTCTCACCAGCAATGTCTCCCCTCTAGCTAACCACTAATACAACATTAAAACAAATCTTTCTTATGAGTTCAGGTAACTGTCCTACTATAGTCTAACATTCACAAAGTGCCAGCCACAGGCTCCGCATAGTACAGCCACAGTGCACTCGCTTTTTATCCCTCTCTTCCCTCCTGGGTTCAGCACGTTCATTATCTCAGTTTACAAGTGGGATTACGAGGTTCAGAGGAATTAAGTCATTTGCCCAAGGCCATATATCTACTAATTTTCAGAATTTGAACCTGAGTCCAGAACTGTGCTGCCAAAATTTGGGCTCTTAATCTCTGAATTCCATTGCCTGTGAGCATCAAAGCATACATCGTTATCATTAATTTATACCTCAGATTGATACTGGGCCACTTCCAGTACTGGTAGTAAACACCAGCTTCTCGCAGGGGAAGGCGGAGGAGGTCCCAGGGACAGTAGGCCCCTGGTGATGGGTTTCGAGAAGCAGCCACAGGTTCTGAAATGAGTTATAAGATGGGAGTGGATATGTTACATGGTTCGGTGTTAGGCTACTTCATTATGATTCTTTTGTTTACCAAAATAAACCGCGTTTGCTATTGCTTAGGACATTGCAACACTCACACAGAGTTATAAACATTTGATGTGTATCCTCCACGAGTTTCAGTTTTGAATGTCTTTTTATAAAAATGGAGTAATAGAGTCTTATCATCTCCCCCTTCATGTCCTCTATTATGAAATCTTTCCATGTCAAAAATATTCATAGTATCTTGATTTTGGATGAATTATGGTTTATTTATTTGAACCCAATTTTTGGACAGTTGTTTTCACTTTTGTTGTTGTTGTTGTTAAAATAATTTTGTGGTAAACATCCTCATGGCTAGTGTGACCCGTGTCCCTGGACCTGCGTGCTGGGGACGCATGTGGGGCCGCTCCCGAGAACACCTGTGCCTGTGTTGGGGGAGGTCCTGAGAGGACAAACCCTCAGCACCGTTCCATGGGAAGGGAAGACTGGACCAACCTGTCGACTGTCCTCGGAGTGCGTGGCGTCCTCAAATGTGGACCTGGCCAATCCCAGGACAGGTGGCCGCCACCGTGTGCGAAGGGGGAAAGAGCGCAGGCACACGCGTGCACATGCACGCACACATGTCCGCTCTCACTGGGTGCCTGAGGCCGGGAGGCATCTCTGGGCTCTTTTCATAGCATTTACACCCGGCCAGTGGCACAGGCTCACTTCTCTGACAGCTAATTTAAGAAGTTTCAGGCAGAGTAGCCCGGAAAGTCCCCTCTTGCAGAGAGGCTCAGGTACAAGCCAGTTCCCCACCGACCTGTGGGAATCCTTTCTCCCACCACGGCCCCAGCAGGGCCAGCCCTGCGGAGCCTCTGGAGTGAGAGGTTCCACGCTGGGGGTGGGGGTGGGGGTGGGGTGGGGAAGTCAGGGTGTCTGCGCAGCCCGGTGTCTGTGTGTGTGCTTGCGTGCACCCACCTCCTGTGGACAGTGAAAAGGCTTCTCTTGCCAAATAAAGAAAACTGTAGCCTCAGGAAAAAATCCCGATAGCTAAATCTTTTCTCATTGCTGTGTGCAGCTTTCAGATCTTCTCTGCCTTAAAATTGTCAAATGTTTTTGGCTTTTTGCTCACTAGTTTTACACCTTGGAATTGTGTGGTAGAATTTTTTAAAATGCAGTTAGCATAGCCCTGGCTGGTGTAGCTCAGTGGATTGAGCACGGGCCTGCAAACAAAACGATCGTGGTTCGATTCCCGGCCAGGGCACATGCCTGGGTTGCAGGCCAGTTCCCGGCAAGGAACGCACAAGAGGCAACCATACATTGACATTTCTCTCCCTCTCTTCTTCCCTTCCCCTCTAAAGATAAATAATAAAAAAAAAATCTTAAAATGCAGTTAGCACAAAGGAGTTTTGAAGCATGAAAACACTCTCACAAAGAAAGGCTTGCCCTTTGCTTATTTCCCTGCCGTCCAGGCCCAGGGAGAAAGGATTAGCACTGTGTGGGGCTGAAGGTGCCTCGTCCCCTTCGCAGCTGTGCGCAGAAGTGGCCCCGCACGCGGGCTCTCTGGAAGCACTCTGCTCGTCAACCGCGTCTTCCCTCCTGAAAGACGTTCGCGTTATGAGGCTCTCCTCGAAAATGTCTGAAATATTGTTAGATACGAACGCCTCTGCCTTCCGTTCGTTCATTTACTTTATCATTAACCCTCTCTTTTTCATTTTTATCCATAAATTTTTTCAGCTAACATTCTGTTCATTTTAAGTCCCTGCCACTTCTACTTAGTTAATTCTAGGCTGTCCACATCCATTACTAGTATTTTTCAGTCTTGAAATATATACATATATATAATGGAATAATAGAGTTTTATAATCCCTACCCCATTTCCTCTATTATGAAATCTATTATGAAATCTATGATTATGTGAATTTACTTGTACAAATTTGTCAGAACTGTTTGAAGTATTTGGAAGTTTGTAATCCATGAGGATTGGTTCTGTGAGATAGAAAAATGTTATCTTCACTTTGTCAGTTGGGAAGAGTGATTCAGTGACTTAACCAGGGTAAAAAAAACAGAGTTTAAGACTCCTCCTATCTTATTTATATATAATATATCATTTTATAAGCCCCTATAAATTACAATTATCTTCTTTTTATATTTGGTTGGTTTAATATTCAGAATAAAAATACAATGGAGGTATAAAAGCATTTTTTTGCATTCTGAAGTAAATTCTTGATCCTTAATACTAGGATATAATTTATTTCCAGATTGTAAATATATGATTATCTCCTTAGCTTGATTCAATTCACTTTCCTCCTTACACACACCCGGCTCAATAATTTTCTGGTTTTCATATGGCTACATCTGGACTGAATTGCAACTTTTTAGCTGCACATATATTCACACCTGTTCTAGCATCTGATTTCTAAAAATTGCCAAATGGTATTTCAGTCTCTTCTGGCATTATGCAGAAAATGTTAATGTGTTTCAAGTATACTTGTTTCAAAATAGATGTGAATTAAACCTCTGAAATATAAACCCTAAAATGAAATGAGTTTTCCAAGTGGTTGCATCACCATCTGAGCTTCGTAAAATGTTGGCTAAAATTATAATATGTTAATTTGCAATTGATATGGTTGAATACTCGTTAAAGAACTTTCTTCTGTTGTTGGTATATACTCTTAAATTTGAAGAGGTTTCCTCTGTTAATGCTCAATATTTTTATTGATTTTTAGAAAGAGAGGAAAAGGGGGGAGAGAGAGAGAGAAACGTCAGTTTGTTTCCCTTATTTATGCATTCACTGGTTGATTCCTTTTTAAATTAAATGTTATTTTTTTATTGATTGTGTTGTAACAGTTGTCCCCACTTTCCCCCTTTGCCCCTCCACCCAGCACCCCACCCCCCCTCTGGCATCCTCTCCTCTTTGTTCCTGCCCCCGGGCCATGTGTACAAGTTCGTGGGCAACTCCACTTCCCATGTTCGCTCTTAACATCCCTGCCCATTCTGTAATTACCAATTTGTACTTCCGAATCCCTCCACGTTTCCCTCCATTCCTCCACATCCCCCACCCCACTGACCACCATCCCATTGTTCTCTCAATCTGTGATTCAGTTTCTGTTCTGGCTTTCCACAGTCTCTTTTCTACCCACTCCAATTGACTTAGAAGTATAAAATGAGATGATCAGCTTTAATATTAAGCAGAAAAACTGCAAATTAAGCCAACAATGAGACACTACTTT